>VBVQ01001820.1:18067-30393 GCA_011636635.1 Tetramorium simillimum | reverse complement strand
TAAATTACTATTATTTAGTAATTATTTAGTAATTTATTACTATTATTACTCGCCAAATTATTACTGCACAATAATATACTTTTCTGTAAGGGATATATGTATTTTAAAGATATTTTCTCGATACACGTGTATATGCGCGAGTATAATTATATATTTTATAATTGTACAATATAAATGGAACAGACGAATGTAAAAACCTGGCGAGAGGCAGAAAGAAATTATTTCGTCGGACTATTCGTGAGCCGATGAAAAATTTTGAGCTCGGATAAATTCAAAATTTTATTGTGACAATTTCCAGATCCATGTAATTTGCCGAAATGGATGGAGATCGTTTCAAAGTTCTGCGCGCCTCGAGTTGCAATTTAATTCATTTGTAAATTGTAGAATGGCCGGGGATGAGTTTATGAAAATTAGGTTTAATCGTTTATTGCGCGGCGATTCGAAACCCGTTTCGGTTCGCAAACGAACTGTACGCTGTCTAATTATTATTCGGCCGGATTATACGATACGGGCAAATAATCATAGGTGTATGTACGTGCGCGTGTACGTGCGACAAGTCTTCGATGGTAATCCAATGCCATGTCGAAAGAAGCGGGTAAATGATTACCGAGCTGCGCCGGAGGCAGCACAGTGGAACGACTCTATGGATGAGCCGCCTGTTGCATCGCTCGCGAACCAACCGCCGGCGCAGGGCACGTTCGATAATCTACGTTACTGCATACGGTGTATCAGAAGTTTCATATTGATCACAGATTCTTCAGTAAATTCGGGCTGCGTTTTCTCTTAGCGAAAATTTAGCCGGGATTCTTTTCTTCCTTATCTTAGTCTATTATCTTAACATTTAACGTTCTTAAGTCACTTGGCATGCATAATAGATGAATGTTGGATGTGGAGGTATATACATATAATTTAGTTGTTAGTAGAAACAGCAAAAGTATATGCCCGTTGTAATTAACATGAATATGCGTGTTCTTAATTTTGAAACAAATGCATTTGCCTTTGCTTTGAGTATTTATGGGCACGTTACAGGCGGTCGATATTCTTTTCAGTTTGTCTGTATCTATTCATCTATATCTGCTGATCATAGAAAACGCGTGACCTCTTAGACACTCCATGTAACGGTTATCCGTCCTCGGGGAGCGAAGCGATTTGTCTTAATCAGAGCTAAAATCACGGACTGTCTCGGCCGGTCGTAACTAGTGCTTTCGCGAGAAGAAACTGGCGCAATGATAGCAGAGAATGCGAATTAATGAAAGCCACGTTATTGCGAGGGAGACGGTGAAAGTAAGGGATACATTTACCGTAATTGTCAATAAGGAAAGCGTCCGATCAGACATTTTTAGGGATTTGTAGTTTCGATTATTCGAAGAGTTTCAATCTATAAAGGACTCACTTAAATCTAAATTTATAGGCGCAGATCAGCGGAATATTTAATTAATTGAGATTGAAAATTTTTAGAGATTCTACCTATAGTTTTGACAACAAAATCGATATAGTATAGAAAATTTATTATTAATAATAAAACAAGAAAAAGTAAATAATTTGACATTAAAATTCAAAATATATAATAAATTCTTTTTATTCATTTTTGAAGAAATTCAAATTTAAAAATTGGAGTATTAATAATATTTCTATGTTGTTGCATCGCAGGTTATTTAGTTTAGATTCTCTTCAATAGCCGCTGCCTTTCTTTCTTCAATAGTTGGATATGTAAAATGAATAAAAATACAACATTCTGTGTATATTCAAGAGAATAAAAATAATTTTTTTATTTTTTTACAAAGAATTTTTATTCTTGCAGTTTCAGCAATTTGTTTATCATTTTCAAAAAGGGAATGTACTGAGCTTTTTTTATATTTTATTAGACGATTTATATGTCGCAGCGCAGTCCAAAGTTTTCTAAGCTCGATGGAAGATATTTTCTGATATTCAAAATAAATTTTCGTGAAAAGTGCTTCTTCGCGCGGAAAAGAAATCTTATTATATTTCACTTATTCTTTCTTTATATGAAGGAATCCTTCTTTTTCGGTTATACTATCAATAACGCGTTATCCTGCATAAAAGTGCCCGGGTTTCTTCTCGACAGCAAGTGACGATAATTCATTCCTAACCCGATACGAATAGCGACTACTATGCAGCTTCGACGTAGAGCGAATCCTCCCATCCTCGAGTTCACAAGAAAGGTCTCCGCCTCGGGACCCCACAGGAATCACAAGTCACCGCGCATTGTACCCCACGGTGTGGCCCACGATCGAGATCTCGCGCGTTGAATCGCACGTCCATTCTCGGTTACTTTCCTCCGCGGTGCACGGCCGCGCGGCACATTCGCGCATATAACATTGCTATACAATGTGGCGTAGTCGCCACGTCGAAATGATCGAGGGCGTCGATGCATAAACCCGACAGCGTACGCTTGTTGCGAGATAAGTGTTCGCGGACAGTGACACACCGGGTGTGTCCGTCCAATTGCGCCAGTCGACGACGAGTATCTGAATATCTGAGAGCGGCAGTTAAATTATTCAGATATTCTTTCAATAATAATTTATGTTGTGTCAACTAAGTTGATTAGATTTAAAAATAAATCATATTTTTGCCAGTGTAAAACCACTGTATTAAATGTATTTAACATATTTTAAAGTTTAGCATGTACATGATAACAGAGAATTAATTTTTTATGAGAGGACATAGGGGAAAATTAAAATAAACACAACAAAGGCGTTTTAATAATAATACAACAACGTTATGATTAATTTAAATCTGCATTGTGGGAAGTAGTGCCGCGGATTTCTCGGCAAATAAAGCTTTCTAGCTGTCTGTCGTGATTTTTTATGGTTAGCTTGTAATACACGGTTTAATAATGTTGACGGCGGTGTGATGAAGTTTGTGCAGCTATTTGATCTACTGTGAGTATACTAATTTAACCCTTTAAGCACGCTTATTACGACATTTCCTTCATGTCGAGTCGGAGAGAGAAACTTTGTAATGCGCACGGAAATAAAGTAGCGAACTTCGGCTCAGCATTAAAACGGGATGGTAATCTGCTCGTTGCCTTTGTGATTACTGGCACGAATTATATTACGCGTATATATCGTCTTTTCGAAATTGTATTTTCCGTCGTGTTTGTAGGATTATAAAGATACATTTTTAGGTAGGAAATGAAATATTTTTGCTAAAGAAAATCGCTAAATGATGTCAGTTTTTTCTACAAGTTTAAATAGTTGAAGTGAAAAATATAATTTGCGGGAAATTTTATTTCAGAAATATTTTTACGCAATGTCTGCAATCCACAATTCAATATAATGCATCGAAGATATATTAATAGGTTTCGACATAATTGCTTGGTCTTCTGAGAAAGATTTAAATTGTTGGCCAAGAGAAATTCCTAAGATTTGCAATAATTGTCAGCTTTGTGTTTGTCTGTTTATATCTACAATTTCAGCTCGTAGATATAATCATCGTAAATATAGCCAGCCTCTTTTTTCCAGCCGGTAAAGGCGAGATGAGGAAATTGCATACGCTTAATCACGAATGAATTATCTGGCAAAAGACCAGCGGACTTGTCTTATTCACGAGACGTACTAACCGATTGTTAGCTTTTTCTCCTTTCTTTCTTTTTCATTCGCGGAAGCTGCTCGTGTTCGTTTAATGAACTCGCGACCTATCGCTTTTATCTTCGCGCCTTGTAGGTCGCCGACGTAACTATGTCGCGCGTGTAGCATGCAAATGAACAGCCGTCAAATGGTATTTTCCATATAGTCGAGTGCGCACTCAGGTAGCCGGTTCGCCCGGAATGGGAATGGCGAGGTTTAAATTAATTCAATGCGACAAGTTTATGAAGCCTCTATCGCTCGAATCGCGATTCAAGAAGTACTTACGCGGGAGTAGCCTGTCGGATTTTATGCGTTTGCGGTGAATCACATGGCGAGAGCCTGTCATTCGACCGCGCTAATTAACAAGCCTCCGCATAGCGAAATCGCATGCGCAATGTCCTAATTATTGTCGAGTTCGATAACGCCGCTTGAAATTAATTTGCTTGTCGCCGTTAAAATTAAGATGGATATTATATCCTTGAATATACACATATATATATATATGTAATATAGAGAATTCCTGTTAGACTTTTGAGGTTTGGTAAATCAAGATTGTAATTAAAGTTATCGTTGTAAAGTCACGAAATACCGAGGAAAGTCAGGGAAAAAAGTAATAATATATAGAAAAATGAAAAGGGACTCGGCCATTAGATTTTGACGAAGTTGAAGACGTGAAAGGGATCGAAAATTCTTAAACTATCGGTAACTCTTAAAATCTAATTTTAGCGACAGCTTGTGTAACGTACGGCTGCCAGTGGGAATCGACGGACGTTCGATAATCGTTCCCGAAGGCATCCGACTTCGATGACAGTTCCGTTATGTGTTCCCGCGAACGTGGCCGCAAACACAAGTGACTTATCCGGTTATCCGAATGAGCGCCGCCAATTGCTTCTGCTAAGCACACGGGATTCTAGATTTTCTCGCAGGCACCGTAATGAACCGTAACTGTCCTCGGGATCTCGGTAGGACGAGGAGCACGGCGAGCGCAAAAGGAGAAAAAGGCGTTTCGTGCGCTGGGCGCCGTCCGCCCAATAGCGATTCCGCTACTTGCGGCCGACATGTACTGATTCGATCGATGGCAGGAGCTACTCTTACGTATTATTACGCGACACGACCAAATCATCCACAAAATGGACCGGGCGCGACCGAACAAATAGGACCGTAATTCGGGGAGTTTCGTACAACAGATCTCCGTGAGGCAATTGCCTTCTTTACTGTGCCCGAATGAACAATAGACCGTCCGTGAATTGAAAGGGAGCCCAATTTTCCGTTCAATCCCACATATCGTACGTGTTGAGAATTTTTCAAGATGACAGCTTGTAATGCATGGCTCAAGTATTTTTGAAATAATTTTTGCTAGTAAATCTCGATATGCTTTTGTTAAAATTAAAACAGGAGTTATTATAAAAACATTAGAATTATCCGTTGATATTAATTTATCATCAGACCATTAATGTTTATTCAAGTTTATTCGATGCGATAATGGTATCAATTAGTTGAAATTGGTCTTTTATAAAATAAATAAATTTTAGTAAATTATTAATTTGATATTGTATAGAATTGTAACTATTATTATTTCGCGTTGCTTAAGTTATTCATCAAAACCTCAATAATTTATCAAAATATCGATATTGATTGAAATTGATCCCTAAAGGAAGAATTTATTATATGATGATTTTAAAGTAAAAATATTTGCAATATAATTTTTGTATTTGGAGCTGATGCGAGAGCTTGTAGCCTAACTTTTTAAGGTTTAAGATCCTTGGAGGCCGGTAATAAATCAAAGTATCCGCGTCCCTTTTCACCACTTCGTTTTCCACGAAGCACGCGCTCAAATCACACCAGCTTGATCCCCGGAGGATCACTGAAATCGCTGATTGACGCTTATTGCCTTTTGATTTGATCCTACCGCTGGCTGGGTGATCTCGATGAAAAAAAAGACAATATCTCTTTCTCTCGAAACTCAGCAAGTATTACAATGCAAGAATGTGGAAGGTTCTTCCTGCCATTGTGTCATCTCTTCTTACTGTCCCAGAATAATGCTTCATCAATTGAATATCGTCATATCAAATGACGAGAAAAAGGAAAGTCAGGAAGTTATATCTTTATCCGCAGATTCCTAAGCTTCTTTCTGCGAAAGTATTCTTGAGTTATAAATGAAGATATCGAGAATATCTCTCTCTCTCTCCTCTCTCTCTCTCTCTCTATTTCTCTAATGAAAAGAAAATCACAATAGTGATATTTCATTTTTTTATTTTAAGTAAAATTATATATGTCTTTTTTAATTATCTAAATTGAAGTAAATGATTGTATTTGTTTCAAGGAATGTTAATTAACTCCTTTCTAATGTATTTCATATAATTGACGCATAGGATGAATTTTTCTTTATATTTACAATTAGAAAGAAAAAATATATGCAAAATTAAGATTGATATGGCCAATTTTTTTAATAATAAATATTAGCTGAATCAATTTTTAAAACTTTTGTTTCGTATAGTTAATTTTTCGTGACTTAGCGATGCTATCAGCTCCCTTTCACTTTGCGCGTACGATTTCAGATTTGCTTCTTGAAGTTTATTCACGATACCTTGTAACCTTATCGTCACAAAAGGCGACCCAGATTTTTCTAAACTCTTTGCATATAAAATGAAGAATTCAAAGTAAAATCTCGTTTCGATTGGCATACTCATACATTTTAGAATGTCTTTGACACTAAGAAGTGGAAAAAGGAAGAGAACTTATAGTCTCTTTCAGAAGTAATACTAGATAAAATTAGAGTCCCTTTGGCGTATTTTGTACTATTTTAAATTTATCACTCCTTCCAGATGGAAATCGCGAAAGGCAATTTCGTAATTTTCGCAGTGGAAAAGCTCAGAAAAACGAAAAATTAAAATTGAGATTCAATCGGAGCAATATAACTCGTAGTTCGGGTTTATATCCTATAAAAGAAATCTTCATCTTTTGTTCCTCTCGCATGCTACTAAATCGACAATGTCTCTGTCGCTGCGTCATGCATATGTAATCTGTTATATTAGAATACATATCATTATATACATATTATGTTACATTTCACTCGCGATAAACGTAGAATCGAGCGAGAACAGCATGAACGATGGTTTTGACGTGGCCGTCGTCGCCGTCGTCGCCGTATCTCATGCTGACAATGCTAATCGCGTCTTTCGCCGGTGTTATGATTGCCCGAGAGCAGAATTTGTCATACGAGCCGCGAGAGCGTGGGCGCGTAGTGTATACCACGCGTGTAATCCCGTGCGCTGTATCGGCCGACGATATCGCGGCTTTGTAACTGTAACCGATCCTCTGCGTGTCGTCGATGCACGAACGAGACAGTGAGGAGGAAGGGAGGAGGGAGACGGAAGGCGCGCGCGATACACACGCAGGCACGCTAGACGGTTCGATACGCAACGCGTGGTGCACGCATGCACCGCATGAGCCGCCGTTGCGCTTGAATAATGCATAAGTTTTCGCGTAATAAAGCGGTAGACAAGCGGCTCCGGGCGTCCACGCGTCGACGGCGCGCTTTTTGCCTTCGCCGGCTGCTTTAGCGATTTACTGAAAAACAACGCTCGGAATGGAAAGAGCTTTTGTTTTTCTGTACTTTGACTTGGAGTACACGCGTCGTCGGGCTCGGAATGAAACGCACGAGCAAGACATTTATGATCACTACGTTCTTCACATTGTTGCCGCTGCATCGCGCACAATCGCGATTCGATTATAATTAGGCCGTGTTACGAGATTTTAGATTAATCACGACTGACATTTATCGCGTATCACGAAAAATATGTTGCCAATATGAATTATATCCGCGAAATGATATTATATCCCGCGCGAAATATCATTTCGATTCGTCCCACCGCGTGTCCGCATAATTTTCCTCAATTTACGTCAGAAAAATTCGCAGCGCAGCGGCGAATCATTATCTCGGGTACGAACGAGGGCGCGCGACGCGCAGTATGTCGTGATCAGAAATCCGCTCGTATTACAGTTCGTTATTGGCGTTTTCGGTCGCGTGCGTCATTGCGTGCCGAGAGTTGTGTTGCACGCACACGGCGGACCCCGCTTCTCTCCCCGTAATTAACGTAACGGCGTGTCGGAGGTCGTGCGAGTCGGAATCAAACGCGGAAAGTGGGACGCGTGTCCGATTCCGTCCGCCGAAAATGAGACATCTCGATCGCGAGCGGACGCGGATAATCAGCGCGCGGAACATCAATCCCGCGCGTCCCCCGCGCTTCCATCAGATCCGCTGATACAGACACGTATTAATAATCCTTTATGTCAGCGTGATTAAAGAGACGTCGTCGCTCAATGAACGAATGATCATTGATCTGACAGTCGCCCATTTCCATCCGATCTATCACATCTGCAGGGCTTTCCCCTCCTCCGTCCCGCCTCCGTTTGACTTGGTTGATTTGATTTATGGCCGATCGATGGCCATTATCCGCGGATTTGTCCCGCGCCGGCGGCTCTATCCGAGAAATTCCGATAGAATAGGAATATTGGGGCGTCGCACTGGGAATGCGAAATGTAACTATCACCCCGATGGATGTGCTGCTCGCCGGTTACAGCGCCCCGCGTGATTTTTGCTCGGCAGGTGTAGCACGGTACCTGGGGGACAAATCCATTTGCTCGCGCAGCCACTGCAAACAATTGTCCTAACGTCAGACTGACACGGCAAATAGATGACGATAGATTCGTTGTTCAGCCAGTAGATTGCAATTCTTTTTACCTTGCTTGTATGGACAATAGATTTGTTTCTATAGATACAGAGTACACGTTCCTCCGTGCAGCGCGGTTTTATCGCGAGCGAGTGACACATCTTTGTAAATATCGGTTGAAATGATATTCTCGATTCATATTTTTAATTTCACACACGTGATAAAGCACACATATTATCCTGGAACAATTTTACTTAAACGGGATAATTATTGTATATTATTGATTATTACGCGCAGCATTCTAGCTATAATTGTATAGCAATTAATTTATATCTTATTGGTTTCTGTAGCCATTGGCTGAATAATACGACTGCTGCTTAATACACAGACTGCAATGATTGTACCGACACAAGTAATTGGTTTACTTTTGCACTTTAAAGATCATTTATAATTTTCTTTGATATCCACACTCGATATCTTTGTTGTAACTGGAATTGATATCAGCTTCCGTATTTGGCTATTGTTGTCGGTTCATAAACGGCCATTAAGCGACGTAACGTGCTGGCGGCAAGAAGATCAAACAAACGTCTTAATTAAACGTTCGTCATTTCAATGGCACATTAAATTAAGCATGTTTTTCCGCAGGCTTTATCCGGTATTATCCGATACTAACGGGATAAAGACAGAAGGCGCTCGTTATCAGAGCTGCCGATCGCTTCGATTCACACAATGATCGGTTCTTTCTTTAATTGTATCAGAAAAAAATGATCAATTGGAATAATTATTTTATAAAATAAGATTATCGATCGTTTAAATATTATAATAATAGCGTCACAGAGATGACGTAGCGAATATGTGAAGAGATAGTGTGAAATTAAAATCTCGTTAGACGATTATAAAATTAATTCGAATAAAATTAAAATAGAGACGACAGAAAATGGCATATTCCGTCCAAATATAATTTATTTATTAGAAAATCTAGCAGCAAAGCTATAAAAGTAAAAATTATGCTTTTATTTAACTTTTCAATCCTTACGTTGGACTTTTTTTATTAAATATTGATGAGAATAATTTAAAAATATATCAAGCGACCAAGCAATCATTAACGATAACAGCAAAATTTAATAAAGAATCTTCAGTACGAAAGAACAATTACATAAATTATACCGCCATCTTGTTTGTAATATCATTAGATAATATCCATCAATCATTGAATAATAACGTAATGCCCATTAAGGGAAAGTGCTCCAAAATCTCGGTGTATATTTCCCGATGTCTCCCTATAAACTACCATTATTATCATCAGCATAAATACCGTGCGGTAGCCAGAGAGAAAGTACATTACCGGGGAAAGCGAGATGGCATAATAAATATCGGCGTCGCCGGCCATAATTTATCGGTTACAGGGACTGTACGCGTCCCGCGCGGGTTTAATTGCGGGTAAACCGAGAAGAAAAATGGCGCCATGGCGTCGCGCCAGCATCGGCGCTCAAAACAATGCGATCCCGTGACGAGTGGCGGCACGAATCCGTCCGGTCGTTGAGATTAATTCGGATTTTCGACCGAGCGAAACCGAAAGGGGCTGCACCCGCCGCGAATCCACGGCGCGGGGGAGCGTCCCCGTCGACGCTTTATGCGATCAACTCAGGGCGAGAGGTCGGGCGAAGACAGTTAAAGAGTCGCGGAGCAAATATTTGCACTCGTATACGAATAGTTTGGAAAGTTTGCCCGTGTGTAACTTCGCAAGGGAGATGGAGATATAAATTCCATTAAGTCCTCCCCGACAAACTCCCTCGCGATATTAATGTTCGTGCGGTATGGAGAACGTGTTACAAGGGAAACTTTTTATTGCGATCCGACTTTATCGATATCCAATCAAACGCGAATAACTCGCGACGATGATTCGCGCAGCGAGGTTCTCTGATTAATTTGCTATCGTTTTCTCCCCCGACGGAACGAAATGCAATTATCTTTATTTTTACATCGTCGAATATAAGAACGCGAATAGATTTAATACGGATTTCTTCGGCGATCGATTAAATTGCAACGCGCTGTCTTCAGCGCCGCTTACGCGCTGTACGGATTCCGCGCGCGATATTATTGCGGTAACGCCGCATGAAGGGAGTCAAAGGGCTAGGGTTTGAATCGCTGGTTATGACGCCTCAATTATAGCGTATTTATACGCCATCCGTCGCGCGACGCGTGATTTATCGACCTACGGATTGAGCGCGGCGCGGCGAAACTCACGCAGAAACTGCTATCGATCTCTCCAGCGGCATCTGGGCGCGATGACATTAAAAGCGAGAGAGAGAGAGAGATAGAAACCTATAAAACTTTCATATTAATCGAAACGATAAAGTACCAACGGGCGTCTCGCGACGCGACGGCCGCGTCGCCGTCGATGCCGCTCGGCCGTCGTCCTCCCTGCGTATCGCTTCGAAACTCCCCATCGTCTTCTTTTCCGCTCGAGATCGCTAACACATCGCGTTATTTATTGCAACGCCGCAGCTCCACGCAGACGGGAATAAACAGGACGAAGTTACGTTATCGAGATACCGCCGCGCCGGTGAGAAAATTTTCTCTTTAATCTTTCTTCTCTACTCCGAGGCATTAAGTTTGTGTTCCGCTTCTTACTCCCGTCGAGTTTATTTTGAAGCACCGTCGCGTACAAACCGGGCATTTTCTCTCGGCTATACAAACAAGTTTCTTCGACAAATTTGGAATTGATGTTTTACACGTACTCGCCGAGGATAGTGCGAGATCTTCTCTCTCTCTCTCTCGCGGCATCTCCGTTCCCGTCGAAGATGCCGGCATCTCGAAATCTTTTTTCAAACAACTTTGCGCATCTCTACGTTCCTTGCTTTAATTTTTTAACGTAAGTTACATTATCGTTGATAATATCTCTCGCACTTAAGGATACTTGGTCTCATAATGGGAGTTACTACGCGATTCTCGTCCAATTTTATTAACCGATTCGTCCTCTCTTTTTAGTCATTCGAGAAAGAGACAGAGAAAAACAATCACCGCGAGAATTAGGAGCAACGAAGTCTCGTTCATCATCGTCGTGCCCGACATCCGGGCGCGAGCCCTTTTAACGCGTTGCAATTTCGACTTCCGTTCCTTTTGACAGAGCGGGAAGAGAACTCTCGCCCTCCCACGCGATACTAGTTTAATTATCCCAGCCTCGAAGGCTGTAGCGGAGGAAAAGTAGACGGAACTGGGAAGAGAGAAGGAGAGGAAGAGGGAGAAGGAGAGAGAAAGAGAGAGAGAGACACACAGACGAGCTGGAGTTCCAGAGCCAGCACGATGAAGTTTTCAGAGTTTCTCGCGTAGCCGAGGTACCGATACGTTGTTTACGAATCTCGCATTTTCCCTTTCCCTCTCCCGCCTCGTTTCCATCCCTTTTTTCCTCTCGTTTCCTCTGAAAAATCACTTTATGGCCTACGCCACGCGATGGGGGATGAAAAGCCACGGTGAGTTCCTCTTTTCCTCGACCTTCGTCTGTTGTCGCGATTTCCCGTGCCGATTGGTAATTCTTTGAACACTCGTCGCCTCTCTCACTTCTTATCAGCGAGAGGCGAAACGTCGTTACGCAGATCAAACGAAAATTTGTCGCCCTTTGATCAGACGTGCCGTTGCACGGAAACGCGTCGCCGCGCTTTTTCGAAAAGATTATATTCCGGTTGCAGAGTGTGGAACTCACTAAGCTCGGATATACCGCGCGGATTAAGCGCGAATTAATTATCTGAGAGAAGCTCAGTAGAGCCGACATTTTAGTCTTCTAGACGTAATGGCGACTTTATGCTTTTACGATAAAGCTGACGAGGGTGTGCAGGATTGCAGATTAGAAATGTAAAATGATATGAGAAACTTTAATGTAATAATATTATGCATAAGTTTATTAACAAGAGACTATATTGACAAAAATTGTACTCTTTGATATCATTACATCCTTTTTTCTTTTTACATCTATAATTATAAAAGATTATAAATTCCGATTAAATTTTTTATTTTTTTATTATTTTTTATAGTTTTGAATTTTCTTTAACACACTCGTATATAT
>VBVQ01001820.1:0-18033 GCA_011636635.1 Tetramorium simillimum | reverse complement strand
CTTCAACACACTCGTATATATAAGATTTAATTCATTATTTTTATTTTTCTCGATATTGTAAATTATCTTTATACGGAGAAATAGATACAGAAAACCAGAAAAACGTTTTTGAAAAGATCAATCATTGTTTCGGCGTGGAAAAATATAAGATACTTTCTGGATAATAAAATAGCTAATAAAATAGAGAAACGTAATAGAATAAAGATTTAGTCCTGCCAAAGCTCTTTGTTCGTTACCGTGTTTAGATCGATAAACTCGTTATCGGAGAGACGTCGGTTTCGTATTGGAACGAGGTTGACTTCGCGTAAGTCGCTTCTTGTCCGGTCGATCCATTTCGACTTTACGGTATTCCCACGAGTAAGTATTCTCCGAGACGCGGAAAATGGTAATTGCCACAATTTCTGTTCCTCTTATCTCCGAGCGAGCGGAAAGCGTCGCCGAGTGGATCAAACGGAATTTTCGTTGCGACTTTGATTAAAGTATAATTATTGAGGTTGCCCAGAGGAATCTCAGGGGTCATCTCTTGCGAGAAAACCTCGTTACGAGATTTCGTCTGAGATATTGCTCCCCTTCGCGATTGTGGCTCCTTTCTACCGAAAAGAGTTTCGTATACATTCCTTACGTGAGTATTGACAGGGATCGGCTGACTCGGTTACAAGGCAGGCGATAGCGATAATAAATTGAATCTTATCGTCAATATCGGACGATATTCTTCGTATTTTCACTCAAATAATTAGTTCTTTGTCGATAATTTGTTCTTCCTTAGCGTTCCTTTTCTCTCAGAATTTTCTTTTTATTTTATCAGTACCATGCAATTACATTAATTAAATTGGTAATAACATTTATACTGTAAATAATTGGATGATTATGTAATCAGATAATTTCTTCGTTTTGTAACGTCTCGACGCGAATCGTCCTTTATATATTTTCATAATGACGATAATTTCCGTGTAATGGGAAATGTTGATTATGTGATTTCAGCGTGCGCTTCCTAGCGTTTCAGTTTTACTCGCGCAGACGTGCTTCTTCGCGTTCTTTCCGCGACTGATTCAATTGCGAATTCTTCGGGTGCGCCTCGACGGTAAATCGGGACATGACACGAAGCAGGCGGGAGGCATCCCCCTCGTAACCGCGTAAGCTTGTGCGCATTGCCGTTCCGGTACCCGCATGCGGTACGAGCTGACGCGCCTTGAATTTAATGGTCGACGCCGCGAATCCGTCCGCGGATATCGTGAACGGTCGCCGCCTCGCAAACGACATAACGCATTTAGAGGGCCGTGCGTATCAGTGTAATGCGATTCCACCCGGAAATCCCTGAATTCATCGAATTCCCATACGCGGGATACATCCAAACGATCGTCTGCGTCAGCTGCAATTGCGTTAACGTGGTGCCGCGCGAACGCGCCACCGCGAGCGATTTCGACGTATCGCGGGGGATGACGACACGCGTCATCGACAACCCAGCTGGCGACCCGATTGCGGTATCGCCGATGCGAGCGGTATATGAATATCTGTCGCGAAGATTCTTAATGTAGATCGCGTTGCACGATTTGATTTCGAAAACTAGTTTATCCAACAGCATTGCCATTACTTTCAGATGGCTCTAAAATTATTCCTTAATATATATTTATAAAATTGTTCTTCCAGAAGCGAAGTAATTTTATCGGATAGATTTATTTATTTGATATATAACAACACTTTTGATAGATATGCATAAATAAACAGTTGTGTTTTACTATTAGTATTTTTAAAAATTCTAAAAAAATTAATAATTCGTGTTTTGTAAATATTTCATAAAACTCATAAAAAAAAAGAATTTAGAACAAAGGATTTTGTGTCTGATATTTATAATTTTTATCTATCAAAGAATAACAAATGTAATCTATTATAGCAAATCTTGAGGTAAATCTGCATCGATTTGTCAACACAATTCAATGTAATAGATTGGTACCTTGAATGATCATAGATAGATATTTGAATCGAGATAAGTAAAGCGTCGAAATTTATTTTTCGGACGCATTAAAAAGAGATTTCGGTCATTTGCCTAACTTCGGCCGCGCACGTCGCGTTATGTCAGCGACGATAGCTCCTCGCGCCGTAGGAAGAGCCCTTTTGTCGGCTCGCGTAGGCGTAGAGGTCGTCTTGGCAGCTTCCTCCGTTCCAGAGTCGACGGAAGTGGCCTGGCCACCGTCGGGAGGATGTCACAATTAATGCTGACCGGGGCTCGTTAGTACGTTTCCTTTTTCCCTGACTCATATCGCCGATGGCGGCAACCGAGGACCCGGGAACGCTTCCAGAGATGTGCGGAAAAACGCACTTCCTGGACACACGTTTCAATCTAGCTGAATTCAATCTTTACAGACTCCTGTCGTTATATACGTCGGGCGCATGGTTCTACTGGCAACGGGGAATTTTTTTTCCACACTGATTCCAACGGCTAGATTAGATAAGAGATTCAAGATCAAATGCTTCGAATCCGTCGCGGTTATTTGCTCGTTCACACTCGCATTAATATGTCGTTTATTCCCGTCCTGATTCACATTTTCTTCGAACAGGCGATATCACGTCCGCGGTGATGCGTGTGGGCGCAAGTGGCTCGATTCTCGGCGCTATTTAACGTCGTCGCGTCCCAACCGGCGCCATATATAAATCACAACGAGATAAAACCTCGCGTATGGAACCTCTCGCGTTGATCTCGCACCGGAAACGTGGGTTAAGTCGACACTTCCCATAATATTGGCCTCGTCTGTACATCATGCTAATGCGATATCACGTCTACTGCGTGAGGAAAGACGATCGGGAGATAAGTGGTTTTCGGACCGGCATGAATAATGGTCGGATATCATCATTAACGATTTGATTCGAGTAACACGACAAAAGCGAGTGACGATGTTATATATTTTCACAGTTGCCATCAGTGCAATGTGTAGGCGGCCCACACACATATATACATATAAATATATATATATATATATATATATATATATGTCGCGTAATATTTTTAGATTAAATCATTCCATACATATACGTTGTATGTCATAAAATCCTGTGTCTTTTATTTCTGACCCAGTTTTGGTAGCTCATTTTTTATCTTTTACCAAAATGAATTTCAGGATCGGCGCGCACAATATCCGCGATGTATATTTATAAACATCAGATATAGGAGTGAATTAATACGTCGCGAAACATCTCGTTCGGTTCAATTTTGATATGTATTTTGGAGAAAGAAAATTTTCAACATTGTGATCGGCAGCGACATTATCGGGAAGCGTTCAAGCCTATATTACGCGGATAGCATTGGTTAATTTACTGGTGCATACAAATTTATGTAAGCGCATCGATCTGACGCATAACGGTGCTTGCAGTAAGCTTATAAGCGAAACGATATGACCGGGTGCTGTTTGTGCTTATCGTGTTTGTTGCTCGTGCATCGTATTTGTTTATTATTCGTGCTATATGGTTCTTAAACAATGTCGACAACGTTGGCGAGGAAAGGCTCAACGAGCGAATCGGCTCTCGCAACTCCGTTGAAACAGAACAAACGAGACTGCCAGCTCGCTTCACCGCTAATTAGATCTCGAAAACTAGGTCGTGCCGTTGTAGCTCATGTTGAAGAATGAGAAAAAGGGGTACGACTCTCTGCCGCGAAATTTTTTAACAAATTTTCCTTTTACTCTTACTAACGCGGTGGGTAAAGTTTCGAGTTATATTTGAAAGTAATGTATATATGTACTTATACATATATATATACACACACATACATCAATCTTACTCAAGCATTACGTTTCATTTCGCGAATTACAAAGTAAGGTTTTGAAAGTAGTTCAAGACCTCGAAACTAAAACAGTTTTGTAGGTATAATAAAAATGATTTTACATACACACACATTTTCTCTCTCTCACACGCTTTCTTTATCACTCATTCTCTTTTTATCTAAAACGAACGTAGTAGCGAACGATAAAATGTTAAAAATGTACACCACCAAATGAGGCTTTAATTATGTTTCGCGATAAACAGAATTTGGCGATTTTAGCAAGCTGACGCGAATGTAGAAAGCACGTGCGACACGTGTTCGCAGGCTGTGGCGTTTGTAATGGAACGCATTTGTTCCATGGAAATTTCTCTGAGGGGTGAGGCTCACTAATTCCGCGGCAAGCTTAATATAAGGGAATATTGTCTGACCCAATATCTATCAATGGCACTGATTGGTCTTATCAATTAGCATCCATTTCTGTTTGTTATTTTTTGATGTATTGAAGAGCTCTTTGATACTTTTCTCATTAAATATTGTGGTTCAAATTGTGATAATTAAAATTATTAAATTAAATATCTATCAAATACAAGCTTTAAATTTATTTAAAATAAATACACGAGGTGTATACATATTTATTGTAGAAAATCTCGAAATGTGTACGTATATATTTTAATTAAAATGTAATTTAATTAACAGCTGCATAAGTCGCGTTTTTATCATTAAATAATATTGCAGTTAAAGGTCTCTTTATAGTTTTGCTTCAGAAAATCATTGTGGGAAGGGAACACCGCAATTTCGGTCCCTGAAGCGATTAGGGTTAAAATAGTTACATTGCAAAACAACCTGATGACAAATAATAGTTCATGAAACATCTAATATGATTTAGAATTTTAGACTATACTTCTTTATTATTTTACTAATTTTAACTCAGTATTTACCAATTTCTTTATGCAATACAACACAATGAACAATACTAATTGTAAATTATAAATTTTTACAAATAGCATAAACTTTTATGCTTTTACATTTCAGGAATAACACATATTCTCTGTCGAAAAAATAGAATTTTCGTTTTTAATTTTTAACCCATTTTGTTTTGTGATAAATAATACAATAAACTCCATTCGCATCGTGAGATTTGCGAATATGTATCATTAACGTTTTATTACGAATGCACGGATTCTAACTACAATTATTTCATGTATTTTAGGATACGTATTATCGATTGGTGAATTAAATTGCATATGGTCGAGTTAATCCAATGCAATATTCTCTCTTTTGTAAGAGGAAAAAAAAATACGTTCCCTCAATAAAGCCTGCCGCTATCGTCGACTCGAAAAATGTATGTATTTTTCAACGCGTATACGCGTTTTTAATCTCGCTTTTCTTTCTGCCCCAACAAAACTGTCCGGCTGTCTTTATAATATACAGAAGTCAGGTATATATTTTACGTGAAATAAAGGTGTCGTATGAGTTTGCGTGTAAATAGCTCTATATTCCTGTGTCGAGTAGGAAGATTACTGGGTCTATCTGTGTGTTGTATGTTACATTTTCATTTAGTTGCTGACATCTTCTAACTTGGAATTGTCATAGGATCATTGTTACCTTGGAATTGCGCCAGATATATTGCATTCTACGCGCGAGTATTATTTCTCCTGAGCTTTCATAGGATGCCAAGATTCGTTGAAATATTGTGTTCTACGCAGTTGTATTATAGCTCTTAGAAATTGACAAATTTTCAACGGGAGAAGTAATATGGAAAAGTCAATTATTCAGATAAATTACCTTTTCCAATTCGAATTAAATATCGATTTGTATAAAAATATTGTACTATATTTAATTATCTATTATTCGTTGACCTTTTTATTTTTTTTTTAATTTCTTTAAAATTATTCTAGGATGTATCGCGTTCTCAATTCAAAAACATATTACGTAATGGACTGATTTCAAATATTCACTAACGCGTACATTGCTCGGTCGAAAATCTTGTCGTAAAGAACGCAATAGCGTCAGCGGATCTATAACAGCAAAATTCGCAATTGTTTGCGAGAGGGCAAGTCGATCGTTTTTAACGATGTACATCATGTTGATCTCTCGATAAACTCGGTCGCGACACGCGTTATCGATTGTAACTTGCCGCAAATACGGCGCAGGCGTGACAGACTGGCAACAATTGTGCGTCATGTAAAACACCGAGCCGCATTCTCGAAAATTGGAAAATGGAAAACAGATTAAAAAGGACCGTGCGACCGTGCGCCACAGCCGTGCCACGGTCAAAATTAAACCGGAACCGAGAATTTCATTCGGAATGAAATTTGGAGTCGTCGAGGGAAATAATCAATCATATTTCGAACTCACCAATAATCTGTACATATAGATTTCCGCCTACATTTGCATAAAAGTATTTCGTTATTATCGGGATGCAAAACGCGGCACAAAATTTTTTCGATCGTCGCCGTTATTGTTAGACATGTAATTTCGTTTGACGTTTCTCCCCCTGGTATTTATTTTAAAGGACGCATATGAATATCCAATGCAATCCTTTGCCATCGAGAGGATAGTTGCGTACGTGCGGGTGAATCGAGTTTTAATCCCGTTGCGTCAGTAAAACCTCCCTTTGCCGGGATTAATAATCACCGTGTTTGCATGCCTCAAAGCCGATTGATCGCATAACGCTACGCAGCTCCGACTAATGTCACCTGATAACCTATTTACGCCTATTTCGCTTTTCTGCGGCACACTACCTCGTGGTTAAAAAAAAACGAAAGCAAAAAGAAGATAAGGGAAATGCATGTTGGTTGATATTTAATCTGCAGACAGTTGCAATCTCCGGACGCTATCTTGATCGTTTGTCAAAAAATCAATTGTTCCACGAGAAGAAAAATGTTTCAAAGTTCTACTTTTTATATAATTGTTTAGATAATTGTTGAAAACTTTGTTCCGGAATTGAACTAAGAAAGAAAATAAAAATATCTAGTTTGAAGTTACAATTTTTTTTTACATATCGCGCAACAATATAAACCTATTTCTTAAGTACTTATGTTTTATATGTATTTCGGTGGTTTTATGCTCGCATGCTGAAAAATCTCTGAAAAATCATTCGGCTAAACATACAAAATGGTAGGATCCACTTCCCGGATTTTTTTCCCAAATTCTGTTACTTTGTGATATTCGTACCGCAACATCCAGATCCATTCTAAAAAAAAAATCTGCAACGTGAATCAAGAGACGGCTACATATGTATGTATATCGGTTGTATCCAAGCTAAAAAAAACAGGAAGTTGACATTTCAATTCACGTACGTACGTTACCGTTGTTTCCCGAAGGGAAAACAAAAACATGAGAAAAATAAGGACAGCATATAAATTCAATAAAAATAATCCAGTATCAATTAAACCCTTCGCGACTGAAACGTGACAATATAACAGTCCACTATGCGCTCCTGAATAAATAAAGGACATGGCATTTCAATTATTGCGCTTCATAATTTCGAGTGGAGCAAACGAATAGGCCGCAGAGCGCGTCGAGCGAACTTTTCGAATGCAAATCTGCGAACCATTCATCGTATGACAATCCTTCGTTAGAGGAATCTCGCGGGGAGGACGCGGGTGTTCATTCGTACAACAAAATTCTTCTCTTTTTCTTTCTCTCCCCTCGGTATGTTTCGGAGTTATTTCGCGCCCGGTAAATTATCGAGGAGATGACTTCTCTCGTCCGAAGGAGTCACGAAAAATCTTTAAGATCAGTCCAACCGCCGTTGCTTCCTACGAATTACGAATGCTGATTGGTTGTACGGTCTTTCGACATTTCTGCGACGTTTTCCCTTCTCGACCTCGACCTCGCCGTCAATGCATATCCGGTGCATCTCATTCGATTATGTCCCTCGCGCGTCTTGTAGCGTTTTATCACGTATAAAACTGACTAGTGCAATCCAATTATCGTCATGACGGCCGCCGGCGTCAGGACAGATCCCACCCCGCACGGACAGATTTTATTCAGCTTTGATACGTTACGAACGTCGCCGTCGCGCCGTCGAGCTTTTATTCGAGCTGGTTTCAACCGGCTGGAAAAGATTATCGCATAAAGAAAGCGACGCGATATCGTACGATGGGAGTTCAGATGCGGACCGAAATGTTTATTCGTGCAATCACTCTCGCTGTATTTTAATTTTAATATAAAAAGGTCAATTTTCCTGAATTTGAACTTTGTCCTGTATGTATTATTTAAATTATGAAATTTATGAAAAAAAAATTTTATGTGTAATAGATTTATTATTAACATATTAGTAGAATTACAGATCCATGTAATATAACATTTATTGAGAAATTCATAAAAACATGAAAATCCATACGTATAAAATATCGCACAGTTTGCATTTGTTCAAAAAAGATACGCAAATTAAACCATTTATGAAATAATTTGTCGTAATCCTTATGCGATCATTTTGATTAACAATTTCGGTGTTTTTCACCGTCAATTTTTATTTATTTATTAAATGCGAGCTGGTTGTTTAATTAAACAACACTTTTAACGCAATGAGCGGTATGTTATTATATTGCAAATTATTGTCGCGACTGTAGCGAATAACAAGCAGTGCGGAAATTGGTGACACGTCACTATTAGTCTGTTTTTTGCGCTTTCTTCAAGAGAAAAAGCACTCGATACCGATCCAATTAGACCCCACGATCCTCTTCGCTGACTCGGCTCGTCTCACAGAGTAGAAATTTGCTGAAAGCTGAAGTCTAAAGTCACGCGGATATTGCGCGTCATAGTTAGCCACTTTGCTGAGGAATGATTACTCCCTTTCGACCATCCCACGCCTTTTTACCTCGTACATACCCTCGAGGTACTCAAGGATGGAAGACAAATTTAACCGATAAAACATCAACATGTGGTTCTTAACTTAAAGGTTAATTATCTTTCGTAAGAGTGAATCTTTATAATTTTATTTTTATATAATTAAATTTTTAAGTAATTTTAAATAAATTTCAATTTATTTTGCAATCGCGATTCTCTTGTCTATCCGAAGTTACAATTTCCAAAGTATTCAACATAGCTTTCTAATTATAATTAGATTAAATTTGAGATTGAAATGGGCTTTTACATTTTTGTTATGGAAATGTCGATTTCAGATTATTGAGGACCACGCCCCTGGAATTTTCAATATAAATCTTTTGGCCCGCATACTTAATGGAAAAATCGATATTCGCCTCTGACGATACCAACTGTTAGTTTTAATATCTCGTAGTAATATCAGCGTGATAAAGAACGAAGCTCACGGCAAATTCACGAAAATGTCATAAATTTACGAGCGCCGCTCGTACGTCTTCTCTTTCGAGGCGACGCCTGACGTAGTTCGGGGTGGTAAGTGCCGAGGGTGGCACCGACTATATCGCGGCTTCTAATTTCCACCGGCGACCTTGGGCAAAGAAATCGTAAATTTCTCACGCCCTCGAGTTCTACCTGGGCGTGGCAGGCGCGACGATAGGAAGCAGATAGAGACGGCCGAGGGGATGGGGATGTTTCTCCGAGAATCGAAAATTCTCCCGTTTTTGTGTACTCCGTATTCCGACGGCGATTATTTTATTCCCGAGACATCGCACTGTTTCCGAAAATTCGAGCATTTTTCGTAACTCTTTCACTCTCATCACGAAATCACGTAAAAATACTTTCCTCAATCTTGAATAGAAATGTGTCGTCGGAAGAATTGCTCTCACCAAAGAAAACTCGATGACGTCGCTTCAATAAAAAGTGAATTCCTGATTTTCTTAAAATTTTTACTCGCCGATAGTAGGTACGAATCATCAAAGAAGAATGTATTTACTATAAAAACTATTCGCTCTCCAGTCTGCATTGTAACATGACACAGTGTTTTCAATTTTCACTTTTATTAAACGAATAAAAGTCAGAGTGAATTGTTTAAGTTTGAATCACGACGGCTTTTAGATCGAATTTTGCTGTCAGTTTCTCACGATAAGTGCATTTCACTTCGTGCATAACTACGTATATTTCCGGCACGGCAGCGGTTACAGCGCAACCCGTACTTTGCGTACCCGTTATCGGGGAAAGTCCGCGACGTACCCTGTAATCAGAACACTTTCGCTTCACCAAGTCAAAAGGAATAAATACATTTCGTATCTTGACGCAGGTGCGCATCTCGCTTTGGTAATGCGCACGTTTCGCCTGCAATTTCGTCGACATGTCGATCATTACCTTAACATTGTTTCGACCAACGAAATCATTGAAAAACTTATTATTTGATTACAATATTTTACTCGTGTAAAAAATTTATTTGCTTCTTATTTTAATTTCCAATATTAAAGTCTAAGGCAATTTTGATTTTAATGTAATTAAATTCAAATAGATTATACAAACACAAGAAGAAGAGAAACAATTAAACTTTTACGAAAGACTGTTATTTTTTTCCCTAATCATTCAGTTGAAGTCAGATTTTTCTGAGAATTGTAAATTTTATAAAAATATTCCAAATGTCATTCTCGAAATTAAACACACTCGATCTCTCTGTCGCAGGATGGACCATGAGGAAACGCGGTGCCGGCTGGTACTAGACGAGCAGTCGGCCACGCTTGCACCCCATCGTCGGTTGTCGACGAGTTCTCGGTACGTCCAATCCCGAAGCAAGCGGCAGGTGTCGTGTGTGACAGCAGACACGAGCTCGATAGGTGCGATAATCGGGGGTGGCCCGGTCATTGCCGCCTCCGGGCCGGCGATGCGACGATGAGCTCGCCGAGGGTGCTGCTACCCCTCCACACCCGACCAAAGGTGAGTTGGTCTTGAAACTTCTAATCGAATGTCATTACATGCATCCATTTCTTTCTACCTTTTTTCAATTAACGAAATTTGTTTTGATACTCCGCTCTTAATTGCTTTTGTGACTTGTATGTGATGTTTCGTTTTTAATAGAAGTATTTTCTTGAAAGGATTAATTTTTTAGTAATTAACGTTTTATTTTTCTATGCGAAATTACTCTTGCCGTTAAATAATTTCCAGTTTGTTGAATATTTCTTCAATTTGATACTTCAATGGAAAGAAATTGTGTTATATTTTTAGTTAAATCATACTCGGATAAATTTATTTTGATAAATATTTTTAATATTTGATAAATGTTTTAATGTTTTTAATATTATTAATTTAGTATTAATAATAAATAATTAATTTTTAATACGTTAGGTGCTTGAAAAGATTAAATGTGCTTGAGAGAGAATAAGATATGTTATATTTTTATGAAAATTGTCCTCAGATATTAATAAATATATAAATGTTATCCTCGGATAAGTTATCATTTTTTATTTTATTTGACGCATTTCCTGGAACACTATGCTAATTATATATCAAATTTTAAATCCAGCAATCTTAAAATATTATTGAGATAGCATATCTCATTGATCCATTTGGTCTTTCGGTTTTTAATAAGGGGAAAATAACGAAATGTATAATCACGAATGTGAAGACATCGGTACGCGAAGTAACACAGCTTCTTCTTCGTGCCTAGCGAGCGCTACATTGCTAAACGTTACAGAAATGTGACAAAAGGCAGAAGAACATTGTTAATGTGAGTAGCGACGTGGCTTCGTGCCTAAGCCTTTGTGTCTTCCGACAGCCCCGCGTAATAGCAAGGCCGGGTAGTCTCGAAAACTGCATCAACGAGGCCGAGCGACGAGGAGCGGCAGGCGGTTCAAGGCCGAAACTATCCGCGTGGCCATGGACCACGAGGCGAGGAACGGAACCGGTAGCAACGACAACGAGGAGTACACCAATATTTACTTCATTGTCGGCGACCGCAGGGAGACGGCCACTTACAAAGCGAATCAGGTCACGGACATGGAACTCAAGGGTGAGTGGGAAAGTTTTATTGCTTCGCGGGCGAAAAGTTTCATCGACTTTCCTGTCATTCTCGAGCGAACTTTTTCATTTATTTAATACGTAGCGTTCACGAAATGCTCGTGCGTGTGTTGAGAAGGTGCGCATACGTACATTGCGCGAGAGAGCGATGAACTATGTAGTTTTCGTAAAATTAAGACGTTTGAAATATTTATTTTTATAAAATCTCCGACAGTTAAGTATAGAAACACATTTTTCATGTGTGTTAGTATACAATTATGCAGAAATTTTCTGCAAAGATTTTTGGCAAATTAAATGACTTTTTAATGACATGTAGAATTATATATTGTAATTATAATATTGATATTATAGAATGCGAGGATGATAAATATTTACAATCACGTCACGATAACAATTTCGCTATATATATAAAAAGCTATTATGACTTGCAACGTTTACTGTGTACCTGAAAAGATGATAAATTCGTTAACTGAGTTTTTAAATCGGATATTACAGCTAATTAAAACATTTAGAAGATATCACGAGCTTTCAGAGACTCGGGGGGACTATATTGTCCCTACTATCTATATCTAGATACAATCAGCGAGGTTTTTGTCATCATTAAAGCTCGGCAGGTCTAGGTGTGAATACAATAAGATTCATTGCCGATTCAGGGATATTCAATTTATCAGCGATCCAACTGAATCGCGAGGGAAAGTGGCATTAATGCGAAAGTTAGGCGTTCATTAATCTTTCGGCGGGAGAGATATTTTATCCCGGGCCCGAACATCTCACCGCCGGGCGAGCACCCTACCCTGCCCTACCGTCTCCAACTTTTCACTCGGCAGCTTTATGGCAGCGCGCGCGCGCGAAAGTGTACTTCGCGGATAAAAGCGTGAGAAGCTTCCTGCCGTCAATGGTATCGGAAGGCCGGCGAATATTTGACGTTCGTAGGATTTAATCAATTATCGATCCTGACGTTACGAGACGCGACGCGACGCGACGCGACACGCGAGCCAGCTAGCCAGCCAATCCCGCGAGCGAGACGTTCGCTTTACGCTTCTGCCCGTCGCCCGATATGAAAGCTTTCCCTCCGAAGCACTACCGAAATTATGTTTGCACACACTTCACCTTCGTGCCGTGACCTATCGACCGGACCGCCGCGCCGCGCCTCCTCTCCGCTCGGTCGAGTGGCTGACCGAGTCGGCGCCCCTTACAAACCCCCCCTCGGTCTGGAGGTAAAATGACATGAGCACGCACTTGTGCCGCAACTCGTCCCAACTCTTTCAACCCTTTCACAACTGGGATAATTTTCTCGATTTTCAGAGAAGCGACGACGATCTCGAGGGCGTACAGTAGCAGGCAGATTGAAAAATTTTTTTCCTCTTTCACCCGTTGATACTCTGCTCTTCATATTTGACCTGATTTTGGTTCCTTTTCCGTCTGGTGTTCTCTTTTTTTTTTCTTTTTTTTCCCTTTTTAGTTGACGTAGTTTTCCTCTTTCCGCCACTTTATAGTATACCGTATTTTACTATACCACTTTATGCGGAACTGCAATGCGCATTATACTTTATAATATATATTGTAATATATTGTACTGTTTTTATTATACCTTTTATTGTTACATACTACGGTGCGCATCAAAATTTTATTTACATAGCAGCACAATGGATTTCTCGTTTAGCTTTCGGGTAATTTAAAACATTGTTTAATTATTTTTTGCATATTACGTATTGCCTCATTTCACTATTTAACTATGACGCTCAATAGATACAAAACATATTCGAAACTAAAAATTCTTCCAAATCTAATTGAATCTTAATGAATTAATTTCTATTATTCTGCAATGTGATTTATTTATTTATTTATTTATTTATTTTAGTTTTAACAGTATTGAAACGTTCGCGTCTAGATAAAAAAATATTTAATGATTTAATTAAGTTTATTGCACGTAAATTATTTGATGATGTACCAATCAATAATTACTCCCATTGGAAATCAACGTGTTGTCAGGAATAGAACATTTCAATTTCCGAAATGTCGGTCAGTAATTATTCCCGTGTGCCTAATACTAATATTATCGGGTAATTATCGCAGTAAAATAGTGTGATTACGGTCGATGAGATGGTATCGTGCGAATTTAACGGTGTGTTACTTATACGAGGCTACATTAGTTAATTAAAATTCTAATGCAATTACAACAGGTATACAACCCTGTACGCCTGTTAAGGGAAACGGCTTTGTCAGCAATGATGTTACGAGCGACGTTACACGACGGTACAAAGTCATACTACAACATGGACAAGTCTAGTCAACGGGGCCTTATCGTATAGGATGATCTCCGACCCGTTGCGTTGTCCTAAAGCCGAGTGCTTTCCGATCCCTTTAACTTCCCTGTTTAACGCTCGAGATGACTGCGCGACATGTTAACCTGATTTTCCCCTTGATTTTTCCCTTAAAATTTCAGCCCGTCAATCAAGATTGACGTATGCAAACTCCGTACTCAAAAATAGCACATTTTTTCCCGTTCTATCGATCGACGCGGATACTAAAAACCGTACTGAAAAGAAAGATGACTATTTTAATTAATAAATTAAGAGGGTCAGTGGACCAAAGAAAGTACAGTATGCATATATTTGTCCGTGAAGACAATTTAAAATTTTAATGCTCATGTCGAAGAAATTGACCTTGTCGCTTATATCGATCGATTTCAATGTCGATTGTAAAAAAGTAATTTTACTTTTTGCAACCTTATGTTTCCGAGATTATTATACGCTCGTTGTTACGACGGTCATGTCCTTCTGCCCCAGGATGCTATAGGCTCTCACGTTCTTCTACCCTCGTAGACCGGCCATGAAATACTCCTCTCGTCGTCCTCGTTCCCTCGTCGCAGTCGCTTCCACTTAACTAAAAAGCCTTTTAACGAGGCCGACTCCGCGAAAAATGTGCCGCGAGGATGCTACGCAACCGATCGATATCTCGTCGCGAGGGCTCGGAATCGAAGCGTTGCTTTTCGCCGGGAATGAGAATTTCTCAACGCCTTAGGAAGTACAGAAAATGCACGCGTCTCTCCTGATACGGGAACGAGGTTTTTCCGATAATTATTCATCGAGCTATACCGGCAAACGTAGACGGCTGTGCAAGAAAAAAAGAGGGGAAAAAAAGACGATGCTGCGGGGGGTATCTGTAATAAAAATAAAGAAAAGTTTTCGTTTTAGCTAAAACTTTTTGTTTTTCGGCACGTGAAAAACGTTCGTCGGGCTTTTCATCGGGCAGTTCTTGCAATTTCCCAAAGAGTTGTTAAAGTAGAGCTGGCCGAACTGGAAAATCGAATACTCGACTATGGGTGCAGCTCTAAATGTCTCACTGATGTTTTAGGTGGCGGCCGGCCACATTGCCCGACACGTGAACGACCGCTTTCAACCGTTTTATTGATCATAAGCGGAATTGCACGTTCGTCGGACCTATTTTTGTGCTCTCTGGGGAGAAAGAACGTAAACGATTGCAGAGAGAAAAAATAATATACTGCGAGCGGCAGATTGAAGATGTCCAAATAATTGGAGAGAAAATTTTCTCGGTCTTACTATTCTTAGAAAATTCTTGTTTCTAATAATAGGATAGCACAATATTTCTAATAACAACATAATAAGAAATTATTAATTAATTTTATTTAATTCAAAGTGCAATCAAAGTTAATTTAATTTTTACTTATCGATGTAGTTAAATTAAAATTTAATAAAGATTATTTTTCCATATTTTTATCTAATTTTAGCTACTTTTCATTACTTACTGAATCTTTCGTTTTTCATTTCTTTCTTTCTGTATTTTTTGTTCCTTCTCTCTGTTAACATATAAAGAATATTTACAGTCCGATACATAAAAGATGACCTATGCTTTGTCATGAGTATAACAAAGGTAATAAATGTGCATTCTTTCATTTAATCATGACTCTGATATTACAAAAGCCAATGATGCCGTTTCCGTGCTTATATTCTTTTTTTCTTCTATGATGTCTCTAATAGTTATACCGCGCTGCATTGAGAATCGAGTTTTATACCGTCATCTTTATTGGTCCTCGAAACTTCGCAACAACGTGCTCGTCTTCTCGTTATAACCAATTTGCCTTATGTCATTTCTTTTGATGTTTTTGCTACCACTGTAAACCTACCGGGCCGTTTTGCTACGGCATGCGCAAGCTTTTGTTATCGTGATATCTCATTATCCGAGACGAGAAATTAATATCGGATGCCGTCATTATATTCTCTCGTTACAACGAGATTGTTGCTACGATGTGAAGTCGACATTCCGGTGTGTCTCGTTCTGTCTCTGTGACGTGAATAAAACGCGAACAATCTCGAAATCGCATCGCTACGGCGATAATTCTCGTTTATCTTTACAGACAATAATTCAATTTACTTTCATCTTGTTTTTTTTTCTCGTGACACACAAGTGTAACGTGATTTCGCGAGAATTCTTTTTAATGTCACAGATGTAATAACACGTTGTATATTTGAAAATATTGCAATTACGCTTTCATTTAGGGAAGTTGCTCGAAACCAATTCCTCTCCAATTTTCGAGTCTCTCCTTGGTCTCTATGGTAAAGGTTCGAGCGAAACTTGAACGTGTAACGAGGTGCATTTACGCATTTACCTAATGCAATACACGGCCTCTACACATATAGACGTAAATATCGATCGGTAGGCTGAGGCTCTAACACGCTTGTGACCCCACCTGCCATCTAATCAAGCCATGTCTCGAACATCCCTTACATCCTCTATTACCAGCCAAGTTGCGCAAAAGACGTCCTCCGATATTGACAATTTCTCGCTTATTTTTAAATAATGTGCATACAGTATTAGAAATCGTAATATAACAACGCTAATATTATGCAAAAGATTGTCCTGAATAAACAGAGCGAAAGAGATGGAAATATAATTTAATTAATTTAATTATCTAATTATAAATTACGTAAGAAACACAAATACAAGAATGAATAAAAGTGTAATTATGGTAAAGTTAAAAATGTAGAGACAAGTAAAATTTTTGAAAAAGACACACAATGTGATGGATATGAATATTTCTTTTGCACTACTTTTATATCTTCACTCTGCGAATAACAGTGCCTAACTTGAGGGTTATTATTTTCGCTCTTCAAATCTTGAATAAGAAAATCAAATTCTTATCAGAGAGAATGCAGTCTGTTTCTATTGATTTAACAATCTTGCTTGAAGCGGGAAGTTTATGGCAGCACTATGAGTAAGTCGGTCATGTTATATGACACAATTTATTCTGCCCTGAATAGGCTTCTATCATTGTCGAGATCTTAAAAAAATCTTCGTCTCGAGAAATACTCTTTTTGAAACGAGCATTGCGAGTGAAAGAAACGTTCTTTTTTATTGTCGATATACTTGCCTCAGACGCTCGTATAAACGTTAGGTTCTTTTTACGGTGTATAAATTATTCAGCTTAGGTGTGACGAGAAAGGCGGAATAAAAAATTGTGATCATCGTCAAAAATCGTCAAATTTGTGTGAGAAAAAAGGATTCGTAGAAATCGAAGTTGTGGATAATGAATATACACAACTACGCTTTCAACGTGTCATAGCAAGTAATTTCTATTTGTATTTAAGCGTGAGACAAATTTTAAAAAACCACGATTAACGACAAATTTTTCCTTATCCATGAATAAAACTTCCTTTTTCCTTCGTTATTCATAAATATGCCAATTTTCCTTTGAAACGTGCGAACATCGTTTCGTCATGTTTTATTTGCGAGATGCCGGAGAATTTTCTACCGCCGCCGTCGTCGAGACCCGTCGCCGGAACGAGGTTCCGGACGAAATCCCGGAAATCGAGTGTCGCGGAATTATCGGCGGCGGAACCGCTTCCGGGATTCGCTTCCGGAATGCACGAGATGGAACGCGGATTCGCCACGCGGCTCGACGCCCATTTACAGCGGAATCGCCTCCGCAATCAGGCATGTCGGAAATTCAATTTTTCTGTTGAAAGTTACATTTATTACGGGAATAAAAGTCGCGCGTCGACGGTTGAAAACAATATTGTGTCGCTCCGAAATTTATTCATTTACCGCCTCATTTACTTGCGACGGTATTATTAGCAAAGATTGGAATCACAGCGTATTTATATGCAACTTTTCGAGTACTACATTAACAATGTACAAATGTTTTACATTTGAATAATTTCATTTATACTCCGAGTAATATTTTTTACAAATATAATTAAAATCGTTCTAATGATGTCTGTTAACGATGTTTTTAAATGAAATATACACGATTTTATTAAAAAAATTAAAGAAAATTTCAATTTTTACATATTTTTTTAATAACCCAGACAACAAATTTACGTCCATAGGACATCCTTGGGACATCATGCCAATTATCCCGCGATCGTAATAAGATCGTCTCATGGGATGTCCAT
>VBVQ01001819.1:0-30401 GCA_011636635.1 Tetramorium simillimum | reverse complement strand
ACTTTGCAATACTCTTGTTTACACTATATTTCTCTTGATTTTAGAGGAATCCTTTTGAGGTCAATATAAGAGTAAAATCCTCTAAGATTTAAAGGATTCTACATATATCAAAATTATTTTTTTTTAGTGCAATTTTTTCCCGTAGCAAAAGTATTAGAGGAAAAAGAGATCGTTGTTTGTGATTACTTTTCAATTTCGAACATTAATCCTTCTTAACAAATAGACGTTTTAAAATTATCGATAAAGACTTAAAAGTCAAATCTGAAAAATGAAAAGAGGCAAAAGAAGACATTATATAGATGACGATATCTATACGACAACATCTACTTACGATAAAGTTATTCGCGAAACAATTGTTATCGCGATTGTTCGATGTAATTTCGCTGTAGCGGTAATATGCGCCATCATTTCGGGAAATGTTCCTTTCCCCTCCGTCGCAAGCTGCCTTAAAAGTTTAGGAACCCAATACCCCAGGCGGAGCCCAATCTCCCGGACGCCCGACGCTCAACGCTCGGAGTACTCGAAGTAATAATCGGGCCAGAAGTAAACTAGGTCCACGCCGTATCGGACAGAAGTAGGGAGCACCCGATGTAGTTCAGCCGGTCGATTTAGAAGCGCCTTGGGGGAGTATAACCGGCGCGGCGTTACGCTCCTACAAGCTGAACCACTCGAGTCGCCTATTCGATATTCAATATACCGCGGCGAAATTGTCGCCGCTCTCTCGTACGCAATAAAGTACAGCGGAATAAGCGGGCGAATGAGAGACAGAGAGAGAGAGAGAGCCGCGACGGGCTACGCCGCGCGCAATGGCTCGGGGTCGGAACACGCCACCGGTCGCGTGAATCATACGCTAATTAAAAGCAATAACGACGACGCGCTACGTAACTATCACGGAAAGATTATCCCATGATCGCTCGCGAGCCGTCGTACACTTAAACACACGATTCCGATCTTTTCCTTCTCTTTTTTTTTTTCTACACGGCAGTTGCACGAGATGTCGCCTGACAGGCAAACGTGCCTTCATTTTTGTTATCTGTTTTGGAAAATGCAAACGCACAATCGAGGGAAGATATGTTCGACGTTCGAGACCGTCCCGGTCTGATAATATTTCCAGGTTTGAATACAAGTTTTCGATTGTGTGCACTTTTCATTCATTTGCTATCGAAGCAAAAATGTTAGGAATCTCTATTATCAGATATTCCTTCTCCTTATTATCAGATAATCTCATGTATACCGTATTTTTTGTTCCATTCGCCACATATTTGTTTTATAATAATCTATCCTTGCGTTTCGATCAACATTTTTATTGCAGATAGAAGCACATAGTTATTGCTTTACCTTTTAGATATATGTATAGCTTCACATTTTTTGTAATTATTCGATTTGTTATAAACCAATCCTACATACACGCAATAAAGTTATTATTATTATTATTATTATTACAAGTACATTAATTGTTTTAGCAGCTTTCTCCTACATGTTATATCGTAGTTGTAATGCTGTCTGAAATTTCGAAAGCGTTTCACCCTTCCGTAAATTTTTCCACATAAAACTCTAAAATATATATTTCTGTAATATATTGAGTATTTTTTAACAACAACAACAACAACAACAGAAACTTTCGCGATTATGTTTGAATCTTATTTGCCTTTCTTAGACAATATAATGTACAAAGGGAAAAAGTGAGATTAATTCGACGTTGCGATCGGATAACCGCCGTCTGTAATTATGCGCCTGAAATAAGAGGATGGTAGTGTACCGAATGAATAAGTAATAGAAAAGGTATAGGGTTCCGCGCATTAAATGAAGCCCGGGATAATGGCGGAATGTAATCGTCCCTTTCATCGGACTCATAAATCAGCGTCTCGCGATACGATGGTATCAACGAGCTATAAAACATATCGGTGAAATGCGCGTTTGCTTATTATCATGGTTAAATAATCGAGTGGCTTTCTATGATTTGTTACGATGTCCACTTAGCCTTCATAAATCGCTGGGCCAGCGCGAATGGAAGGATTATTCTGATAATGAACGGTTTATGCTTTGCCGCGCTAAACTGACACTGCGCCAAATGAATTTTGCATCCGCGTGACGCTCAGTTACGCCGCTATAATGATTATTCGATCTTGAATATTTATATGCCTGTCGACATTGCTTACTTTGCGGCGGATTTGTCATTAATAACACAAATTTAATCATAACAGGTGAATATATTTGAAAATTTAGAAGTATTATTAAGATTTTTATATCTTAATCATCTTGTTCAAAAGCATAAAATCGCAAATAAAATCGAACACTTGATAATTTTGTAATTTTAAGATCCTATTAGAAGACATGATGAATTCATTAAACTCGTTAAATAAGTCATCGAAATAGATCGTATTGGTTGTCATTTTCTAAGGCTACATCGAAAAGACTCGTTTCACGGAGGAACCTTCACCCTAAACGATTCGTCCGAGATGATTATCGAGAATGAACCGTTAAGATGTTTTTAACGACCGAAAGGATCGGTCACGGCATCGAGCTTCACGGGGCTTCGGTAAATTAGCGCGAGGAGCGCGACATTACGCCCTGGAAAAAAAAAGAACGCTCGATGGTCTCATTGCGAAACGACCCGAACCGGCTGGGCGGATGGTGACCATCGCGAAAGCGTCGGTCACCATCCGCGGAAATGTCGCCGTTTCCCTAGAACGCCGCGCCGTTTGTGGTTTACCGATGGCGGGGCGAAACGATCGCGGCGGCTAGGAAATAGCTCGGCAAATAGCGCGGCTACCCTCGTTAACTCGATTTAATGGCACGTCGTTAGCAGTCGTATACGCCGTGGACGCCGCGCCGGGGCGCTGGTGACCATAAAAAAAGGTGGTGCACTCGGAATTTGGGATACGGGGAATCGTTAACGGCTCGGGACGGAATCGGGACGCGACCATGTTATTGTACCTTACGGTTCTCCGGAGCTGCGCGCGCGCGCGCAAGCGCGATGATCCTATAAAGGATGATAACGCCGAGGATTGCCGGCGTAAAACTCCTCATTTCGGCCCCGGTATAACTCAGTTAATTCCAGTCTCCTTAATTGTTGTTGCTCCCATGCGGCGTTGTGCTTGCACCGAAGCATCTACATCAAACACAGTTACACAGGTACTTTAACATGGGATTGATTGCACCAGCGGGGATAACTTTGCGCTAGAGAGAATAAGAAAGACTTTAATTTTCGTCATCCGGAAAGTCACCAAGTGAAATTTTGTAGTATCGAAATTGGTCGCGATCAATCAGTCTTTTCAGGAAGTGATTATGCGAAATTCACGCATTTATATGTGGCGTGAATTTAATTTGTGCTGCCTTAAATGTCATTTGACGATGGCCCCATAAGTCTTTTCTGAGTAAAATAAATGAAATAAGCGTTTTACGTAATATAAGTGGAAAGCAATAAACCGCAAGATCTAAAGTTTATTATTATACATATATAGATATAATAACATATTATTATTCGAAATTAAAGATAATCGTTTTACAGTTCTTCGTGCATCCCATCTCGAAGTATTGTACTGCATTGCACGAAGATGAATTTATATGTTACAATTGACTATTTCGCATAGTCAAGACTATGCTGTAACGGTATTTGCATCTCAATCGATGAATTCCAATCTTCGTTGCATAGCTCGTGGCGAGGTTACAGTAATTTCGAAATTGCGAGATGTATTTCAAAGGGATGCGATCATGTAGCTAACCTTTCAAATATATCTCGTCATTCTAAATTTTTAAGCATACATATTTCTGTAGAAATTGGTTCGCGATGTTACAAGACACATAATATTAATACGCACATTCTTACAACCATTTTTACCAGATTAAGAAATAAAACATTAATTTTCGTTACTTTAAACAAATTTAGAAAACGGGGTGATTTTTTTTACTTTAAACTATATTTTTATTAAAGTAAAATTTTATTCCGTCACGTGACAGCCGGCAACATACGTTTGAATTCGAGGGAAAGAGACAGCGGATGGAAATGCGAATTGAAAAATTCCATCTCTTGGCGCAGTCGGCTTAAATCTCCGTGAGTCGGCGCAAAAATTCTCCGCACTTCAAACGCATCCCAGATTAAACCCGTCGCATAGCTTCGACGATTACACACCGTCGCGTCGCGTCGCGTCGCCAGTAACATGGGAGACGAGGGGCGGCACCCTCGTGTCTTCGTCCTCGCCGACGAAACGAGGCTTTCGAGGGATGAGCGAACACGATGAGGAGACCCGGGACGCGTCCTCTCCTGCCCCTTTACTTCTGTCCTCTTCCAAACGGCCTCCCCGCGAAAGAGGGGTAGGCGACAGTTCCAATCTGGTGGTTCAATTTTCGGGAGGAAACGCACGTCCGCACGCATGCGTGCCGGCGTTTGCATTCGCGCTCAGCATGTGCATTTGACACTAATCGGAGCAAGTAACGCGGCTCATTTCGTCGTCCAGCTAGTAGTTTCGTATTCCGAATGGCGCTCGCTCGCTCGCTCGCAATCACATCGCGGCGACATTAGCGGAACAATAAGATCAACGCGACATCGATACATATATGCGAAGGGTACTTAAAAAGTAAGAAAAGAGAAAAACGAAGAGAGAAAGATATATTACGAGCAAGGAAATTCTTACCTCCTTTGAGGGTGAAGGGAATATCGCAGATTGATGCATACCTATATTTCATTCGGAAATTGCAATGCGATTACAAATTCACAATCATTCATTATTTCGAATGTCTGAGAGAGTAAAAGAAATGTAGAATTTTTGAAAATCACTTTGCGGTTTAAAGTCACATCGCAGCGAGCGTGATAACATAGGTCGCCTCGTGGTTTTCGACATTGAACACATGAAAGCGCCAATTAAATTGAGCGTCTCTGACTGGCGGCGATCCGCTGGCGGATGCGCCGTGCTTTCGGCTCGACTTGGCCACGCTCGCAAGCGCACGGGCCACGCGTGCAAGATGCAAGAGCATTGCAATCGCACCACTCCGCGCCGATGGAGCGCGCGCGTGCGCGGCATACGCCGCGCCGGCCGAAGCTCATGGACCGTATTCGTGGATCTACATGCACGGCCGGCATAGAGATTATGAATATTCAACCGGATATACCCGGCATGGCCGCACTCGAATCCATTATTCATTCCCGCAGCGACATCGGCCCGGGCTTCCGCGCCAAAATCGGGCTGGGCTTGCGGAGGACAGTGAAATTTCCCAATGCTTCTTTTTTTCATCTCAGACGGACTCGCTTTCCGATGAAAATATGGATAGCGAGACCGAGTCCGAATGAGTGAGAAGCCGCGACGAGCTCCGGTAATCTGCAAGTATGAAAATTTCTGAAATTTCCTCAGAGAATTTCGCACACAGCTGCTTTGGCGAGAACTGCGCCGATAGTTAGAACACGTTATTTACTTTGTATTAAGATAAATTGTGAAAAATAAAAAGTTGTTAATATTCTAATATCTTGACAAGTTTTAAAAAAATGAAAAAGTTCTGTCGGATGAAATGTAAAAAGAGTGTATAGAGTTCGCTCCCCGGCTCTCTTTTTCCATCTCTTTTTCTCCCTTGTCGAGCCTCATCGGCGCGCCTGGCATCTTCCTCTACCGTCTCCTCTACTTCCTCCTACGGGCTCACTCGGGCCTATCCTCCTTTCTGTCGACATCCTCCTCTTCTTCTTTTACATCTCCTTTTCATTCTTTTGGTTCCTCCGGATATTCCTCGTGGTCTTATTCGGACGCGCGAAAGAATGCGCTGCGCTCGGCCTAATAACCCCTTCGAAAGGGACGAGGGGGAGAGCTCCGCTTACGCAACAGTCTGTGGCCGGATTTTTGGAATTCCTGACCGCGCGAAACGCGCCGTGGTCTCCCCGCCGGATCTCGATTGCTTTTGGATTACTGACATTTCAAACGGGCGGATGGTGGAATCGCGGATCGATATCGTCGTTTTATCGACGAGCGATGATACGAATACGTGGCCGAACTTTTCCCAGACAATGCCGAATTTTTCTAGTTTGGCTCTCAGATTTTTTTCATTCAAATCGACTCGGTATTGTTTCGCTTTTAATTCTCGACATCGAATATATCATCGCTCAATAACGGTTAAATTAAATTTCTGTCAAAATAAAATTATGATAAATATCACACTCATATTAATTTAATGCTCATCAAAATTCTCCAATGTTAAATAATTTTACAAACACTATAATGCAACTATAATATTGGTATCCAACTACTAAAGCATCCGACTACTAAAAGCAATCACCACTTTCTAGGCTACCGTCTAGCCACAATTTATTTGTATTAACATGCGAAAGATGTACGAAAGATTAATATAAAGAAATCAAGAGATCCAGGGGAAAATGCGCAAGCTCTCCAATTTCCTGCGATGGTTAACATATCGCGTGCTACTGAACGAGGTATCGCCGTTGATCGCTGCAGCCTCTCGTAATGTCCCGCAATAATCTCAATTTACTTCATAAATGCAAGGGCGCTCGCTCAAAGGACAGACGCGTTCGCGCGCCTAATGAGCCTCGGATAATCGTCGCCCTTCCACGACGCACCCCACACGCTTATCGTCGAGTGATCTTTTCGCTATCTGCGAAAGCAATCGCGAAGGGCGATCGCGCCGCCGCCGCGGCTGGCAGACTCTCTTCGCTCCGCGAGTACGTGCGTGTACTCTGAGGCATCTGCATCGGCGTTATGCAGATTTGCTACGCCGGGAGATAATCGGCGAACGACGCGTTACCGATCGCGCGTCTCGTGGGATGTGGATTACGCGTGTAGGGTCTTGAAAGGATCGGAAACGTTGAAGAAGCGTTGCGTATGCGCTGATCGTAATATATGTAGAACGATCTCTCTGGCGCGAAAGACAGGGCCCTGGTATCTCGCGCGAAAAGCGGAGGACCGAGAAAGGGGAATTTTAATCCTCAGTTATTAGACTATCAAAATGCACTATTGCTTCAATCGCTCATATCTCGGAGTCAAAACAACCAAATTTAATTAATTTATTTTTTTAAATAAAAGTTCAGAATCTCAAGAAAATGAATATTTTAGTTAAAATATTAACAATTAATTTGATTTAAAAATATTTTTGAAAACGTCAACATACGTTCGGGTCTGTCAGACTCAGTCTAATAACTGAGGGTTAAATCGAAACAAAACTCTCAATTTTCTTTCGTACATTGTAATTCTAATTGTAATTATGAGATTATTACGGCAGAGAGATGGTAGATTTATTTGATCGCTAACTAAGTGTTTCGCTTTGTTCTAGGTAAGTTGTGACCGGGGAACCGCACTCGACCTTTGGATAATAATTCGGCGGTAGAGCTCAGAATGACGTTCAGATGCATGCCGGCCTTTCAGACTCTCGGAGGAGGTGACTGCGGCGCATCTTGGGTGAGTGCGTCGCGCTTACGTAAAGACCGTTGCCGCAATCGCACAGGCAATCACCAGCAGCAGATCGCGAAACGCGCGGCTGATTACTCTTCTTGCGCGGATTCATGAAATACTTGGCGTTTTCGCGTCGATATATTCCGCTGGTTTCGACGCTCTTTGACATCTTCGTCGCCGTTTCCCCTCCCGCGGTCCGCGTGGCGTGCCACACCGAACGCCGAACGCCGAACGCCGATAAACTGCACGCGATACAAAGGACTCGTATCGACGATATTTGCGCGAGCGTTCATTTTTATTCAATTAATAGTCTGTCAAGTTTTTCAAAGCATTGCTACCGGCTTGGCGTATCGGGCCTTCGTAATTTTATCGAGATTTTCTCTGAAATGCGTAGCGATATATTTTTACGCGTCCGACGATACCAGAGTTTCTGCTATCAGAAACTCTCTGCTCACACATCGAAACTTTTTTAATCATACCGGAAATGTAAATTATTTAATTACCAGCGAATGGCCGAGGTAATGGAAGCACCTTTTGTATTTTTAATGACTCACGGTTGAATTAACGATGATACATCACAGTTCGAAAAACTGCGCCCTTTGCGCGCACAAACATTTGATTTCTTGAAAAGTCCCCACCAATTATCGCCGTAAATTTATAATTGTACAGCAAGTGTTATTACTGTTAAAAAGAATGGTACGTTTTACGTACGTTTTACTAACAGTTTTTACGAGTTGCAACGCTTTCAGATAATGTATGACTCAATTATGCTTTTGATATGTGAAAGCATTATAATTGTTAATACCACGAAATTATTTTTTCAAACTTCTCGCAATATCATCGATCGAACAATATTAACATAATAACTTCGATATTAAATGTTTTTAAAACGAATTCGTGAGATATCAATTATGAGAGTCAACAATCTTTCATTAATTTCAATTTACTGATAACGCACATTTCGGTCTATATTTAATGATACGACAATAATGAGAAATAGATAGAATATTATTTCGTGAAAAGCGAAATACAATATACACAATACGTAACAAATAGGAAGCGGAGAGAACTGACACGTATTAGTTTAAATATATTTCCGGGCACTCCGGAAATCTCTAAAATCTTTGCGAAAGATTGGAAGAGCACGAATTTACAAACGTCCAACTCGCACTATAAAGTTTAGTACGTCTAGACGTATCGATTATATTACTCTCTCGCGCGAATTCGAGCTCTCTTCGATTCGAACTCTCTGGACTGATTTGTAAAGAAACAACATAGAATTGATGTTATAACAACAGCGGAAATTGCTGGGAAGTTGTCGGAAACGCGAAAACGGTGTACACCGAGGTCGCGAAGGGGTTAATTACTAAACGGCGTTTTAAAACAAACGCGTGACAACTACGTCTCGCGTTTCGTCGGAAATCGAATTTTTGCATGTCCCGACGTAAACAACGATTTCCTCTATCCTCTCGTCTTTCTCTGGTAGGCAGGATTTGTAATGTGTAATGTGGAGATTGATAGAGGGGCACGAATGATCTCGCGTTCTCAGGATCGCCGTCACGAACGAACGGCCGCGTAACGCGGAATATATATCTCGTCGCATGACGCTTAACAACATTGAGAACTTGAATGGCCGCGAACGCATATTCCGGTTTTCTCGCGGAATCGGATGAGAAACGACGGCGGAGGCCATTTGCTTTGGGTAATAACGCGGCGTTGAGCCGCCCCCTCCCCCCCTCCCCTTTAATGCGCCTACGCGACTTCAAACTTGGTACCGCACCGCGCGGTGGATCCAAACCTTCCTTCTTATTCTCATTCCATTGTTATTACTTTGTTCCCTTTCTCCCCTCTTTCCGAGACAAGTAAATAACTCCTCGTCGTTTACTTACCCTACCCCCGAGTTTATAATGGAAATTATCTTATTTGTGTTGAAGTCTCGTTTTAGTCCCCGGCAAAGTCCAAGCTCCGTCGACGGTAGAAATGATGTCGGGGTAAAAAAAAGAGGTGGGTGAGGAGGGGAAAGAGGGAAAGAGAGCGTAAGAAGAAAGATTCGCGCGATGGGAGTGAAAGAGAGAATAGAAAAATGCGAGGAAGTCACCGGCGGAGAGTGACGATGGGAGTGGAATAAAGGGAGGATAAGATGGCGAGAGCTCGGTAAAAAAAAAAAAAATCGTTATAATGCTCCGACTTTTCGCTTCATCCCGCGTTTTATTTCGGAAAGAGCGATTTCAAGGCGGAAATCCTAGAATATCCCAAGCACAAAGTATTACGTAAAATTCGCTTCTTATATTGTTCTTCCGCGATGTAAAGACACGACAAAAAAGACTAGTTTAGAGTACATTTTCTCGTCGTGTCTTTAAAAATGAGACTTCTCGTCGAAGTCGTACTAGGCTCAAATCGTTTGGTGTAAATCGCGTATTGACGCGTTGCGCCACACTACATTCGGAAGATGAATTGTCGATCTGCGCGCCAGGACGTCGTGTGATTCGCAATACAAATGATCGTTATTATATTAGTTTCATTCACTCAGCGAGGGGCTAACCAATATACCCCCCGTATGCCAATCGCTTATTACAAAACAGGCGGCACAAAAGTGCCGATCCGCGCAGCCGCGTTTCTGACGTCCGATTTTTACGGAACGACACGCGGATCGTTAATTATACGGCGGTGGGACTTTTCATCGTTTCGTAACCAGCAAACTTGCTGATTTCACCGAGATTTCGTGCACTCATTATATATATATATATATTTTTTTTTATAAATTGATCGCGCTCGCGCCTCTTCCTTCATTTCGAGTTTCCGTCTCGTTCGTGTTCGTCTCCGCGGGAGAGATTGTTTCGTCTCAAAACAATCATGCTGCAGTCGATTTTAATTTTCAAAGCAAACAAGGCGTTATCACCCACGGCGCGGATCGTCCTTTCCGCTTCATTCTTTCTTCGACTCGCGAACGTATTTAAGCGAGTTTTACGTGAGCAAGATTTCTTCCATCCTAACATTTTACACATGCTTTATATTGTTTACATATCCTACTAATCTTTACCTTAATTCTGAGCAATTTTTATGTTTATTTATTTATGATTGTTATAAATAATATGAACGGTTATTCCTCACTTAATTTTTATGAAAGTCGAGCGGGCTGTATTTTGCTTCAAGCTCTTTCCTCTGAATAATCTAATCTTAGAGGAAACGACAATGTTTTTATTCGATTAGCATGAGAAACGTCGAGAAATGACAACTTTAAATTATATTTTAATAGGTCTCGCAACTCTCTACCATTCTAATGACGTATCTGCTCAGAATACAGGATACATTGACATTATTAAAAGAAAATAAAATTTAATATATCGAGCAATAAATCTGCATAATAGTATATGTTTTCGTTTAATCATTTTTTTCGCATTACAAAATCATTGAAATATCGTTTACAAGCCTTTTACCATCTAACAGACCATACATATTTCTTCTAAAGAAGATTACCATTTTTAAGCAAATTTCTCTGGCTATTATAGATATATCGATCACGTTTTATCAGCGAGACATTTATTCAATCCTTCAACTGTGAAAGGCGTAAGGATTCTAAAAAAATAGCTTCTTGTTTAAAAGAAGCGTATTTATATGTTTACTTATGCAGACCCGTGACTGTCCTGTGTTTTTAATTACGAAATGCACACAGTAGTTAAAAAGGCTCGAGTCAAAAAAGAAAGAAGGATGTTCAAAGTAACGCGAGAAATTTCGAGTCGCGTGCAAGATCGCGCTTTCAGATTAGATCATCAGCGAAGCGCGCCTTGGACGTCGCGGGCCCGACCGCGGCGAGGCGTAACCACGCCGCGTTCCAGCACGCTAATGAATGGCCAGGCCGCAGTTTCAGTTTGCTGCACGCGGGTATCTTGCTAACCATTCCCCGTTCGCCGCCTCAGTCGTTCCCTCTTGTCGTTCCTCTACTTCCTCGCCTTTGCATCCACCATTCGCCGCGGCTCGGGCGAATCGCACGTAAAACAGCGCGTCCACACCTTGCAATTACGAGATATAAGGGGGGATCCCACCCACTCCGCCGCGATCCTTTCCAACCTAACGGGGCCGGGCACTGGTTCTCCCCCCACGGAGTTTCATTATTAATTATCAGGTCGCCACTATATTATTAGTGCACTAGAAGAATCCGCTCGCCTCCCTCTCCCGACTTTGCGACTCGAAATGCGACGTTTAACCCTACGCGTCGTGCCACTGCCTCTGCCGTCATCACCGCGCGCTAAGTCGTCACTGACAAACACGAATGCGTGTGTCGTATTTTGTCAAAAATAATAAATTTCTATTTAAAGATTCACGTGTGCAATTATCGTTATTAATTAGTTGCGAAAATGCGATGTTTTAAGAGAAGCAAATAAAAAAATGGAAATGTTTGCCGAGATAACAGATCGTGTATAGATAACGCGTATATTTCATCTGTTATTTTTATTTAAGAATGTGTATTATACTCACAATTAGACGTATTATTAAGCGCTATCGACGCTGCAGAGAGATTTTCAAGTCGTTAAGTAACATACAATACTAATAAGTTTTTTTCGAAATTTAAAGTTTAAAAGATCAGTTTCAAATGTTCTGAAGACTTTCCTTAAATTGCAATTAATAAATCTTAAAGTGCAATTTAATTTTTTTATGGATTTAAAATAAAAACTGTAAAATCTTTGAAGTCTCTGTGTGAATAACTCTATTTAAATTTGCAAAAATTCCAAAGATCCGATAAAAATACAAGGATCTGCAGTTGCAATACAGAATAAAATAGATGTAAATGATTTATACGTATGCGTTATTAATTTCAATATGTCGTTAATGTTTACTATTAGTGTGCAAAGCTTGCGCTAAATAACATGAGATAACGCTACATCGCGTTAACGGACAGGCAAATAACTACAACGCGATACTTTCAAACTTTATCAATTAATTGTGTCTGATTGCGAGCTACAAAAAAATTGAATATAAATCAAATTAATATTAATTGATAATGGATCAATGGGTTCAATTATCAATATTAATAATTCGTGGAATAAACCTTTTTTCATGACAAACATTCGTAAAGAGTATATATGAATTTTTATTTATAAATCGTTATTTTTAGCATCAGTTTTCCACTTCGTGCTCGACATCGGTGTTCACACGGTGTACGCGTAATATTTCGACAATAATTCAATCATTTTAATAAACCAGTAAGCAAATGTCTTATTAATAATACCGATGAATTATAGAAGAATGAGGGTGGTGCAACTTTTAGTTACCGTGGTACAAATTACATCTCGCAAATTATCGGGTTAATTAAGGGGAAAACAAGTGTAGAACAGCGCAGAACTCTTTCTGGATAGCAAACCCGTTGATGCGCATTCACATGTGCTCATTAATGTTTTTCCGCGACAAAAACGAATTGCGGCAGAGCGCAGCACGACGTCCGGGTAAAGGAAAAGCCGCGGCTCGCCCTCGTTTCTCCTTTGGCGAGACGGTCCGGCTTTGTGAGGCGTTTGCGACCGTTTGTGTACACGCTGCTGCGACAGTGCAAGAGTCGATCTCCGACTCGTACGGCCGTGAAACAAAGCGCTCTCGCTGGCAAACGAGCCGTCCAGGACCCCGAGGGGCGGCGAGTATTTCACCAGAATTTACGTTGCATTTCACGCTGCTAATACTCTCGTGGTATAATTATAATTAGCGGGCTACGCCCTTCACACCGCCCCCTTCGAAAGTTCGTTGTGGATATACCTGGCGTGTGCATCCTTCACCTTGATATCCACTTGGACCCGCTTGTAGGCACGCGTGCGTGTGTGTGTGTGTGTGTGTGTGTGTGTGTGTGTGTGTGTGTGTGTGTGTGTGTGTGTGTGTGTGTACCGTGTCGGTATATGTATACGGACACGTAGGCTACATTAGTGTTATTGCTGTATTATTAAATAATGCCAAGACGAGCGTGATGCTCGGGGCAGTCTCGCTACGCAGCTACGTTGTTTTACTGCAATTTTTCTGCATATTTTATATACGCTCCTATTGTATATAAAATATACGGCCCATCTAAACATCTGAGCATTTCAAAAGAGCGAAGAAAGTTTAATAATTCAAATAACAAGAAATTTCCAATATTAGACGTAAATATTTGAAGTAATATATAGTGACGTAAAATTTTATGATTAGCCGAAACCCAACAAATTGAACGATCGTGCGGACTGGGGGAATTAATGTGTGGATCGGAATATAGAAATGATCAAATCTCGAATTGAAACGTAAGATTCTGGAGGGACTGCCGTCTCTGGTCATGAGATCGCGACAGCTTCGCGTGAGCAGAGCACAGCAAAGAGCCCCGGTAATAATCTAATATGAGCGTAATATGCGTTTCGGCCGTGATCTCTCGGACGAAGCGCGTCAAGCAAGCTCCGACATGCGCGGCCCCCGCCGACGTTGCCGACCCGGCATTAAAGATCATAGGCAGAGATCCTGATCGTTCCGGGGGAACGACGAGGGGAGTAGAAAAGTAAAGTGGATGCAAAGCACAACCACTGTTCGTCTCTCCATCCGCCACTTAACGCGGTACATCATGCGGCGTATAGGCAGAGCTGCGCGCGGGCATGACACCAGCCAATCGCGCAGAATTACGTGGCGAGAGCGAGAGCGAGAAGGGCGGAAGGGCGCGAGGGTCCCCTCCTTCCCCTCGAGGGAGAAGAACAAGGGGAGAAAAAGAGGCCGGGGGGAACGGTGAGGGACGCGAACGAGAAGGGAGAGAAGTCTGCGCGTGCCTCGGGGCGAAGTCTTGGGCCTCGCGTGCCCAGGCATGGCCTCGTCTCACTCTTCGCTCTTCACGGTCAGAGGTCATCCTCGAGCACGAGCCACCTTCGGGTTCTCAACCTCCTACCTCGCGAGAGTCGCCGACGCCGGATAAACCGCATTATTAACGACCCGCTCTCGTACTCCCTGTCCCTGTCGCGACGCACCCCCGCGACTCGAAATTGGCGACGGCCGACGTTGATGAGCCCACGGGAACGCGCGGAGGCGTCGCACAATTCGAACGGGTACGTCCGAAAACCGACCGTTGAATCGTGAAATCGTCTCTATTTCTCCAATTGCCGTTAACGCTTAATCAGCGAAATATTTATCTTATTGTCGTTATTTATCTTCGCTATTAATGCTTTAGTTGTCTAGCTATGTTTCATTCTGATACTTTTGTGTCGTTACCAACGCGAATGAATAGTAAAATGACGAATATTTGATTACAATAGTATCTTGACGATACAAAGAAATCAAATCGTGATCATCGATGATGGTAAAGTGACATTTAAATTATGGACGAAATTCATTTAAATTTACTAAAAGAGCGATCAGATAACGGCCTATAAATAAATATTTAACCGATTTATATTTATTCTGTTGCGTGAACTGTAATACATACAAGCGCTTAAATTTTCGGTGTACGTAACATGATTTAATTATTTGCACTCAAACCGATAAATTAATGAAACGTGCTAGAGTTACTATTTCGCAAAATCACAAATTTTTTAAAATTATAAGTCGAAATAGAATATATATATATATATATGTATTTTTTTGTACATAATATTTATAAAGTATATAAATTGTTGTATATTTAAGAAATAAAAAATATTTCAGAAAAGATTTAAATATAAGCATATGATGTTAAACGCAGTTATCGTTTCGTTGATACAATATCATCGATTAGAAATTGAAATACGAAAGATTAATCAATTATTTAAACAAGTTCGCTAATCAAATATCGTCGAGCAGTCCAATATTTTAATCATCGAAATCATCGTCGGTCGAAATATTTCCTCCCGAGAAAATAAACAACGAATCAATCGCGTATCGCGAAAAGAATTTTCTGCACGATCGTAATGGCAGCGACTGCCGCGCTAAATCGAATTAACGATCAGCTTGCCAGATACTCCTGGCATTTTCTGCCTCTCCACGTGAGAAACGGAAAACCTTTAGCTTCTGTCGCGAGCAGACGCGTGGTGGTCGTTCGCTACGGCGCGGCGCGGCGCGGCGGCCTTACTCGCGAAGGTGACAGCCAGCTCTTCTACACGCGCGCGCGTCACTGCTTTCGCCTTGCGCGCACTTGCTAATTGAGATGGATGCGGAATTTGCGTAATTACATGTTCCGAAAGGTCGAAAAAACCGCGGGCGGCGGGCCACTTTCGGGCATTCCCTTCGTGCGCCTCTCCAATTCGCGTCCGTTTATACGAATTGGTACGAACACGCCATGAGACCGAAAACACACTCCGCCAGAGAGTATTTCCTACAGGCAAATAGGTTTCATTTGTTTCACACGGCTAATATTCTTTTTTTTTAATTCTCGCTAAAATGATAGTTATGTCTATAATATTTTAGTTCCATTTTAACTTTCAAATGTGTAAAAAGAACAGATCTTTTTTTCTCATTTTCTTTTTAAATCGTTGCGTGTTGGAAGTGTCGGAAATCGAACAACTCATCGTATTTAGTGTCTCGTGCAAACATTTTTTAAGTGTAATTTATAATTTGTAATTAAGATGTTGATTATTGCCTTTAATTATCACTTATTAATTCTGTGTTTTATTTTTTTCGAATGAAGATTGTATTTAATACAGATATGAAATAATTATTATTTCACTAAATATAGAAGGCAATTGCAGATCTATGTACTTTTAATTATTATTGATCTTTGTAGGAAAGATAGTGAAAAATTCACAAAATGTTTTAAATGAAAATTTTATTCTCCAGGAATATACAATTTCTAACAAATACTAACTCTTTTGTCACATTTTTCCGTGCACAATTTTTACTTCATCGCACAACTAGCGAAGATGTAAAGTTATCGGGAGATCATAGCGATTGATAGACAGAAAGACAGAAATAATAGTAATTACGGCACGCTACAAAAGCGAGATTCTCGTGGAGAGCGCATTAAGCGATTTCGAAAGATCTGCGCGCAACAATCATTAACAAAAGTCTTTATAAGAGCCCGTTCGCGCAGGATCGAACGGCTCATTCATTTTGCTTAATAACCACAAATTATAGGTTATTGCGACTTCATGGCCTACAACTTCTATAGATTTAAGTGAGGTAATGTGGCATTCCGCAACCTTGACGGCATCTAACACGCGCGCTTCGAATTCTCGTCTCGATTTATATTTTGCCCGAAATAACAAAATTATGACTGCCACTTCACTCGATGCCAGTTGAACAATCCAGATCAAAATGAATTTGATTATCGCGACAATCTTTCCTTATGGCCTGATAAAGTCTTTCTTTTAATTGTGTTTAATTCCTTTAATTATTTATGTTGATTTGTGATCGTGCAAAATATATTAAAATCATTTATATTAATTTATAAATGTATAACGTATAATACGAAAATCATCCCTAGTACACATACGTTTCCTAAACATTTCTAATATTTTAAATACGTTTAGGGAATGTATATGAAACGTATGTAAACCGTTATGTGCTACTTAGGATATATATTGTCGATTAGGTTTTATTATCCTTAGATGTATAAAGATATAAGAAAACTAAAATCAACAGTTATAAATATTTAATTATTTTTTAGATAATAATCATAAATACATTTCGTAAACTATCTTTAGTATAGATAGAACGTACATATTTTGCAAGAGCTATTTTGAAAGAGCTATTTTATACATATGTACTTTTAATATTAAGTCTTTCCCAATTTGACAGGCATCGGATTAAGAGTGTTTTGAATCAATATAATAACATGCCATAAATGCAAGCTAACTATTTAAATTGGTAAATTAAACTTACGTTGGTAAACTAAAAATATAATACTCAAAACAAAAGCGCTACCGGAAGGCATCGCTTACTATAATGTTCTACCTAACCGTCGTATATAATTTTCTTTTTTCTTGCCATGCACACACGCATACAAAAAAAAAACAAAAATTTTACATTTTCTTCTATATCTAACACCGTTCTTACGCATCACAATTACTAAATCACGTTTTTACTCACACGCAAGAGATGTACAGTAACATCTTGAAAACTTGTTTTCTATTAATTATTTAAAATGGTAAGAAGATACCTGAATATACATATATTGCTTCAATCTGTCAATATTAAATGTTATGTATTTAATTTAAAATTTTTTTTATCAACAATAAGAAAAAAATATTACAAAGTTACATAAATGTGAAAGTAATGTGAGGAAATGATATATTGTTATATATATTTCAGCGTCGTAACATTTTCTTCAAATACTATTTGTTAATCCAAAAATAATTGACGAGACGATGCGCATTATACTCGTACATGTAATTGTGATTTCCCGCGATGTCTTCCATGATTGAAGTCATGGTAAAGTTCTCGGAAACGATATTAAATCATAGATCCGGTTTGAAATGACGATAAAACACTGGGAAAGCTCAAACCGGTTGTTACACGATAGATATCTAGTTCTCGTTGGAAAGTCGATTTTCTCTAGTGAGTTTCATTTATGAAGAAAACACAGTGAAGATCTAATTTCCTTATAAAGCCGTAAAAATAATATGTACTAAGACATTAAAAATTTATTAACCTTTCAATTAAAGTAAAAAAGGAAGATGCAAATATGATATAAAAAAGAAACATTTATTTTTTTACTAAATCACTCCTACGATCTTATGAAAGACCTTCCTTTTCGAAAAATTATAGCATTATATTTATATATATCATTACATTTAATTTCCGTTTATACATATATGCTATTATCAACTTGGGATGAAAATGTTTAAACAATTTTAATAGTTATTATTTTTAAATACATATCGTATTTCTTTTTTTTTTCTGGATAAATGGTCATGCTATATTCGCATCTGCCCGCCGGATAATTCAGACGTTGAAGATAATAGAAGAACTCTATATCTTCACATCTCTCGGAAACTTACCGAATGGTCTTTAGTAGTCGGTAATATAGTCGGTAAGTGAGGTCTCTATACAGTGTAGGAAGATTCAACGGTAACAAGAGATATTATGCATCCAGATATTTCCCAGCAGGTGACTCCAGCATCTGCTGCAGTTAGAGTACATACTTTAGTATGTAAGGGCCCATGCACAATGAGAGGAATAAGATACAAGGAATTAAACATAAGGAATTAGTAATATGGAATTAAATTTTCAATGGTTCATTTCCTTTATTATGAACGCATGTGGAGAAGTATGACTTTTCATTGGTCAAAATTTAATTCCTTATTACTTATTACTAATTTTTTATGTTTAATTTCTTGTGCCTTATTCCTCTCATTGTGTATGAGCCCTAAGAGTATGAACATTGTCCTGCATTAATAAGGAACTTATGACGCGTCTTTCAAATTCATTTCTATAATCTAAACAAAAATAATTTTAAAAATTAAGAAAACTTTTATAAAAAATTATTAAGAAACTAATATAGATCCTATCTAAAAATAAACTATCCAAGTCCTAAACAATTTTTTTAATTAAATAAGATTGAAATATAGAGATATGTATAAATAAACTGTCTGACAATCTGCATCACACTATGCTTGTCACACAAAGAAATAACAAAATATAATAACCAGCCTCAGTAGGATTCAACTTGGATCGACAATATACAAATCGTACACTTGTCTTCTCAACAAACATAGAATATTGCAGCAACAATGTGACAATGTTGTAATGTTGCTACGATGTTGCTGCAATGTTATAATGTTACTATAATGTTCTGTGTTTGCTGATTTATGCTACTTAAAATATTTTATTCTTATTAGATTTTAAGTAATATGTATACGCAGTTTGAGATAAAAATTTCAATATAAAACGCTTAAGAATAAAATATTTTAAATATATATTTTAAAATAGATTCTTTATATAAAATTGTTTATTAACTTATACCTAAAATTACGCGAATTGTTATTCAGTATACATAATAATAAATTCATTTTTTCTTTTTCTATTTTCCTATTACAACTTCCTATTACATTTTCTTATGGCAACAATAAAAAATCGACCATATTCTTACTAACTCTACTGCAGCGAATAGATGTGGTGCCAATGATCGAAGCTTATCTTTATCGACTATAAGAAGAAAGAGACATCGACTTTCGATTTATATTATACAACAAGGTATATTCCATTCATCTTTTGCACCGTTTTTAGAATCATTTCGTCCTTCTTATTTAGCAAATGTAAACAAAAGCGAATGATGCTTACGAGCGTTACTAACATTAAATGGAATACAACCCCAGTGTACTTATATTCGTCAAACAGATACAGATTATTTCAGGTTTCAATATAATACTATTACGTTTGCAAAATAAATACAAATATTTCGTCACTCAAAAGTACATCGCATATTGTTCTTTTATATATGAATTCTGTATAATAATGATTTGTTAGTTTTTACTTCTTCTTTAAGATTTAGTAAGAATTTTATATATTTATCCCAATAAACATTGTTTTGTAACTTTTACGAAACATTTACGTAACACACATCCGCTATTCTAGTAACTATTATATTAATTTTAGATAATATTTAGATCAAAATGTCAGCAACATCATGCTATATATAATATGTAACAAACACCTAAGAATTTATATATAAAATTACATAACTATAACAGAATCTAACATCCCAGACAACAAGATGTCTAAACAATGTCTTAAATCGGGACATCAGTAGTGCTATAGTCTTTAAGACGTCTTTTAGAAATTTTCCCTAAAGACATCTTAAAGACGCCTTTAAGGCATCTTATGTCCCGATTTAAGACATTTTTTAAACATCTTGTTGTCTGGGATAACGTTACAATTATGTCAATGAAATAATATAGCATTTATGAAATTTTTACAGTATGCACATTTATGTTCACCAAATAACGTAAATGTTATGTAATAAAATAACATCAAAATGACATGACAATGCTATGTAACAATTTCAGATTCATTACGTTAATAACATAACTGATACGTCCTAGTTTCATTATGCTAATCTGTATAACATATACATGTAGTATACGATGTAATTGTTACGTAAATGATCTTTACATGTTTACTGGGATTAAACAATTTTGGTACATTCTAATATTATAAACAATATAGCTTTTTAAATTAAACTTATAAATATTGTAAATATATAGAGTACAACACTAAAGTACAAGCACTACTGATCTGTATATTCATGTATGTATATTTTCAGCTAAATGTATAAATTATACATAATTAAAAAGTTACCATAAATTGTGTATTATTATGCGATTTTGGTGTTGATATACTGTAATTAGCAAAATGTTACTAGTGTAAATCAGAAAAAAAAATAATAATTTTCCTCATACTAGGACAAATCTAACAGAATGTGCAGCTCCCTTTATTCTTTATATATATCTATATGTATACATACATGTAGGGGCGCAGAGAAATGTGTGTTGCTTTACGAATTAAAAAACTCGAGTTCAAATCCAATAAAAAATTTATTCGATCGGCTACTCGATAAAATAGACAAGAGTAGGCCGAGAATATCTTGCCATGACATCTTTTCTACAGAAAAACTGTGGAATCGGTGCTAAACTGTACACGGAGAGAATTTTCTTTTAAAATTTAGCCTCAAAATGGTAATCGTGGGATAACTAACATTTCGAAGATTTTTATAAATTCCCTCTGATTTATTCATATCTATCACAATAAAATATAAAATCTGTTTGATTAATATTACAATCTGCTTGGTAATTTTTATTATGTAATTTATAAAAATTTATTATGTAGTTTATAAAATTTCTGTTGTATATTTCACAAATTCCTATCATTTTTGGTAATATTTAGTAGGTTTTTTATTTTTATATAGTTGTCTAAAAAAATTTATGGTGAATTTTATGGTAAAATATAACGAAAAATTCTCTCCGTGTAGGTTTCATATAGTTATCTGACTCACAGATTTATGCAGAAAAGATTATATGACATGATTGACTAATTATCTATCTGCTTTAAATTCTGTGATTTCGAAATCTTCGAAAGGAAGAAGTCAAGGTCCAACTTGGATTATAATGTGCTATTGGATGAATGGATGGAAATTAACTGTGCCATACAACTACTTTGTTATAATACAATGATAATACTTATCTATGAAAATGAGTTGAGTAAACTGTTTTCAGACATATTTTTTTGCTGTATCACCAAATCTGCTTATAATTAAGTATACATTAAACTTGTGTAGCAATCTATAACTTTGCAAAATCAACTAATTTATTTTTTCCATGTGAGCCTTCTTATCAAATTCTAATTTTAGATTAGTCGATTTATCTTATTTGTATTTTAAATTTCTATGACACGTAATAAAATCTAAGAAAAATAATGAAAAAGATTAATAAATATAATTTATCAATAAGATTAACTTAACTCTTGAAAATAGATCGTATTTGTAAATTAATATTTTTAATGTGCAAAGATTGTGCTTATGTTATAACATTTCAAACTTTCGGATATCCAATTTTATTTCAAATGTCATTGTGATAAAAATTCATCGAGTGCGAACGTTTAAATTATGAATGCAATTATATATTAAAGTAAACCGTAATTAGGAATTGTTGCAATTTTTCTTCAATAAAATTGTAATAATGAATCCGATTGATTTTTGATTAAGCGCATTACGGTCGGCGTGCTATTAGTAATCTACGATTACTGCATCAGCAGTATGATGCTTAACATGCAAATCACTCTCGTGACTATTGTACCTCTTTGTAATCCGTCGTCGTTTCTTTTATCGTCGCGGACGTAGATACTAATATAGATGAAGTGAGATATCACAATTTTTATATGATCACGCGGCAATGATGGTCGGTCGAAGGAGAGAGATACATGCGAAGTTAAGAGGCAAAACATTTAATGAGGCAATTCACTGTGCGTCGCGCGTCTCGCAAGACGGAACGATAAGAGCAATTATACATATATGTCGATCTAGCATCTTTCTCTTCATATATCTTCGTTCAAGTGAAGTTCATTAATTATCGCACAGGAATTAAGTTCTGTACTGCTTTTCTGTGTCTAAAACAAAGTAGTCGTTCCCTTGTTTTCAAGCTGCAGGAGAAAATTTTTTTCGGAAAATTACCCAGACAACAAGATGTCTAAAAAATGTCTAAAATCGAGACATAAGACGTCTTAAAGATGTCTTTAGGGAAAATTTTTAAAAGACGTTTTAAAGACGTCTTTAAGACGTCTTATGTCCCGATTTTAGACATTTTTTAAACATCTTGTTGTCTAGGTAGTATTGAAAAATCATAATTCATCTTACAGCTTGTATACGTATGAGGAATGAAGAAAACTAGTTTTAAGCTTATTTTACAAGTTTTACACATAGTTTCGAACTACGCTTCCTAAATCTCGATCTGGATTTTTTTATTTATCATGAAAAGATGCACATATAATGTATGTAATGTATCGTAAATGTCATCCTTCCGTTGATGAATCTTTTTTTTCTCAAACTGAAGCACCTACTCGCGCGTTTATTCGAGATAAACGACGTTGGCTTTGGGATACACCCCAACGTACGATACATAGATACAAATGACGTATCGGCGTGTATATGTATATCGTAGCCGTACAGATTACGCGGACCTATCTCGGGGACCCCTCGTTGCATTGTGTTCTCCATGCAGGAAGGAAAGGGCTCCCTCTCTTCGTACCTCACGGCGGATTCTTCGGTGCGTACAATGGCCAACTCAACGTGGATTGAGTTGCACCCCTTACCGGCGGATACCAATGCACCGAAGAATGGCCAATTGTTGGTCGCATTGGATGACGTCGTAGCGGACTGAGAGAAAGAGAGATGGCGAAAGAGAGAGATTTGCAGATACTGGACGCAGGCACCTTTTCCTCCTCGGATCTTTTTTCCGCGCGCGTCGCGATAAGGGGCAAAGACATTTTCTACCGTTACCGCAGCGATGCTATCTCTTTATTGATAGAGACCGCGCGCGGAGCAAGGAATTTTTAATTAGCCCGGAACGTTTCGATTAAATCTTGTCGTGTAATTATGATCTGGCAATGTTACGCGGTGGACGTTACACACCGCGTATTTACGGCGGGCAGCAAAATCGCGTCTACGCTCGAGCACGCGTCGCATCGACATAAGATTGAAAATCGATTATCCGGAAAACGGAATTAAGAGAATTGTTTAAATGATTCAAGTGACTCACTGGAAGAATGATGACGCTCCCGTTTTGACGTTCAACTGCGTTATAAACTTATCGTCTTTTTAATCCCATAGAATTAATTCTTAAAGGCATCCACGAATTATTTAATTCGAAAATGATTTTGCAGTTGTACATACTTCTTTTTACATGGTTAAATGCTTATAGACTTGCAATGTAATTCCGTAATGTATTGTCATAAAGTTAAAAAGGTTGTTATGATCGATATAACGTACGTTAGACTTAATTTGTTTGCTCGTATCATTGTGACGCTTTATCATTCCCCGTGTGGAAATTTATCCGGGCAGTCTATATTTAATACTGACCTTTTATAGGCATTACTGTCCAAGGCATCTAAAATGAAGGCTTGTCAAATTTAAGTCTATTTAGAACTTAGTTAGGACAGTTTAATTTAGGTTTCCCCAGTTACAGCCTGTATATAATATATCGATATACTTTAAAATTACTGCTTTTCTTGATTTATTAAGGGCATTTATCATTACTCATCGGATTTTAGAGACTCGTTAAAATTTAATTGGGGCAACATTATATCTTTTAATTTTGGACTAATTTCTCTTATATGGGCATATATTGGGCCAATATAAAAACTGTAGTTTGAGTCAATTTTGGCTCTGGGTTTACAGCCTAAGAAAAAATTCCACACGGGGCCAGACTAAAATTTTTTACATTGGCCCAAGTTTGGAAAGCAATATGGGGCCTAGATAAAAAAAGTGTGACAATCCTAACTTGGGCCTCAACTAAAATAAAGAAAGTTAAGTTGGCCCCAATTACAGCCTAGAAAAAATTTCCACACGGGTCATTCGTTTACGTGTTCACCGCCAATTGGGAGATTTAAGGGTGTGCAAGAACCCTTGCGAAAGCTCTGCTTGAACGGATTTGACGTAAAAAATTCATACATAATATACAATACATTAATATACATAATATACAAACACAAAATTCCTTCGAACTGCAGAAACCGGCTCGAATTGACATTCGACACGCCTGTGTCATATGTTTACGTATAAAATCATTAATAGTTCCTTCTGGAACTATTAATCTGGATCTAACAATAAGAGTAAACCTCTAAATCGAAATACACTACGGCTTTTATCGCGTCCTTCCATCGCTATCAATCAACGCATCAATTATGGAACCTCAATAACACTGAATAAATTAGCTTACATTATTACGCGGGAAACAAGCGCACGATCATTTCTGACGTGTTATGATACTCGCGCACTGTTAAATACTAACCGCAAAGATGAACCGCATAATTTCAATTAATTGATATACCCGAACGGAGCGAATTAACGTTCCGCCTCTCGTTGCGTGCATAAAGAGGACGGAAAGTACAAAACTAATTTACTTAAATTCCCACCGTGGAGAATTTTTACGAGGATGCCAACTACCTCCAATTATAAGAACGCATCGGAACTTACGGGCAGGCAATACCGGCGATGGCACGTCATTATAGGAAGCACGAGAGAGGGATGCGAGATGCAATCAACGAGTGTTGATTTGCACTTAATGGCGTGACCACTGATCCTTGATGATCTCTGGCACTCGAACGCCGTAGCCCGATAATTAATCCATCCGGCTTGATGATATGAGATTTATGAACTTCGTAGTGTGCTACTTGCGAAATACTCATATTACTTACAACGCAGAATATCGACGCTCGAAGAATTGCATTACGAAGAAAATGCATTCCACTTCGATCTCTTCGTGCTAATTTGCTAATGATTTCAATACGAGTAAAGTTTTTTCAAAGCGATAAATAAATCCAGCGATAACGTGAATAAAATGATGTAATATATCTTCAGAAATTATTCAACTTTGATCAGCATTATCAATGTAGAAATTTATTAAGTAGATTATACTTAATAGATCATGCAAGTATTAAAAAATTAACTTTCTGTACCATTCATTTCTTATTGTTGGAATTGCACATCAATTGTTTTCTATGGTTCTCACATGGCCATACATTTTCGTCTTGCCTCGAACAAAGTAGAAACTAGTCACACGAAATGAAGCAAAAAGAGACGAAATAAATTAAGACTGTTCTGTTTGTGGGCAGCGGCGAATTAAGGTTGGCAGGGGAAGTTGAGCGCTTTCTTTTTCTTCTCTCCCCCCTCCTCTCTCTCTCTCTCTCTCTCTCTCTCTCTCTCTCAACGTGTCACTTCTGTCGTCGATCACCGATCTTAAAAAGGAGCGCGTACAATCAAATATTTCACGTTGTCAGTCGGTTAGAAAGTCCCTGCCTGTCTACCGAGTGCGGCGTCAGTCTTCAAAAATGTCTCTCATGCATTAATCATGCTTGCTCGCGCGATTCTCCGACGACGACATACGATTTCAATGGCTACCGCGTTATAAGCAAACCGAGTTTTGTATCCAGTCGGGCTCATTGAACGTGCCATTATAATTGCCGCGCAATGCCGCGGATGTAAAGCTCTCGTGAATCGATCTCGGTGCTACGAGGGAGCAACTGCAAAAGTGCTTTCTCAATCAACGGGGGACAAGCGATAATCGGTACACATCTGTCGACGAATGCAGACTAGCAGACTAGTCGTTTCTCGAACGTATTTTCGTAATGAATATCATTGGCAATTTCGATCCGTATTCATAACCCACATAACGCTAAACGCGATGCACCGTCTATGAGCTTGAGAAGCACGCTTGGAGCAGGGACACTGCCTTTATCCGGCAATGAGTAGAGATGAAATCGGATTGCGGCATTGTGTGTGAATACATTGTAAATTTTTAAAAGCAAATTTATTAACAATTTAAACATTGTTTGAAAACAATATTTTCTGAGTCAAACGTAATAAAGATGTGCGGTTATTTTTGTTTTGTCCATGTATAATTTTATATTTTAAAGAAGCTACGAAACTAAAAGCACCTAAATTTGTGAGAGGCAAACGAATAAATCTGATTTGGTGTACTAAAGGATACAAAAGATCGGCGAGCTATTTCCAGGTTGAGCGGAACTTTATTAATAATTGTCAAAGAAAATAAAAGCAGACCTCGGGCTATTCGCAGCGTAATTAAATGTCACGCAAATAATTAAGTCGGTTTCATAACAACTCTTTACACTTTATTCCGTTCCGAGAGTTCAGATTTCAAGGGGCTTTGTGAATGTCCATTTAATTGCAATAAAAATACATAGTAATGGAATATTAATTGTACCATGCCATGTTTTCATATATCCAAAAAAATGAGATAAAGAAACATGACAAGTAAGACCGCGAAAGAGATTTTTTCTACAGAGATCGGTGACGTGTGTAAAATAAAAGAATAATGCTTTACTGAGTTTTGTAAGGTTATTAAAGTAATATTTATGTGTTTAGAAAAAGAATGTGTCTGTGAATATATATATGTGTGTATGCGATACGTAAAAATGGATATAAACTCACGTTAACAAACGTTTATTATTAATCCTTAAACTACCCTATGGAGTCAAAATGACTCCAACAAAAGTTTGCTCCGAAATATCTTCTATTTAAAATACCTTCTATTTCAATTTTTTAACAAAATAAAAAAATTTTTGTTTTCTTATTCGGAACAATTGCACCTTATTTATAAATATTTGAAGAACATATACTTAATTTTTTTCAGCTCAAAAAATTAATAGTTTTTTTTTAATAACCGTTCAAAGTGATTAGGGTCAATCTGACCCCAGTGTGTAGTGTATGTTTCAGATAGTATGTAATTTAAGAGTTAAAAGACGTAATGTAGAAAAACAGAAAGAATGTAGAAAAATGAAGAGAAAGAGTGCAGTTCAATAATTTATTTTTGTGCTTTCTTTTATTAGTTTCTTATTATTTATTATTAATTAATTAATTTCTTTCAATATTCAAAAACATATATCAGTATAAGACAATGTATAATACAATGCTACACGAATTTATATATTTCGTCGATATGGTTTAAGTTGAGATCTTGCAGATTTTCTGAGCTTACATTCATCCTCATTCATATCACCCACTTATACAACGCAGACATGCCCCGACAAACCATACCATAGACATACCATAATTTCCCTAACCATAACGTTCCCTTTTTCCGCTCGTCGAACCTCGGACGCGTGGGGTGGCCCTAATAACGCCGGGAAGTAATCGGTCAAGGTATGCGACGGGACGGGACCCCGGATATCTTCAAATCGCGGGGGAGCGGACGCGGCATACCGTTAAAATTAAAAGCCTTGAAGGAGTAAGATTCGCGCGGACACTAAACGGCGTAATTTCTGTCTCTTCCCCTCCTCCTCACGGACCTCACCTTCCCCGTGTGTCATCGTGAGACCGTGATCTCGTAATCGAGTAATGCCACAGTAAATTTCACGCGATTATCTACATGCCCGATTGTGCGTGATCGGCATTAAGAATACGATTCAGAATACGCTTGAAATATTTCGCACATTTTTGCCAACTCTTTTCACAGAGTACATATCTTTTTCTACAGATTAATATAAATAGTATTGTGAGTACACTGAAAAAAAATTCTGGTTAAAAACGGACGAATCAGAAAAATCTTTGTGGAATGATCAAATATTCTGGTTATTATAACAGGAATTCTGGTTATTATAAATTATAAAGTATTGAGTTCTATTACAATAACCAGAACATTTGATCAATTCTACAAGATTTTCTGATTCGTCCGTTTTTAACCGGATTTTTTTCAGTGTACACTTCATAATAAGTAATATACGAAAAATGTTTGCCTTCGCTCGTATTAAATGTAGTGAAAAGGACAGTAAATATAATAAAAAGATTATATACTTATTCTTAATTGCTCGACTATGAAGTTAGTGCTACTACCGCATTCGCGTGTTACTCAGGACTCATAATATTATTTCGAGCCGGTTTACCGCGCGTGTCAGGCGTGCAAGATAATATTCACATATATGTATAATGATGGATTTCTCCACCACTCTCTCTAATCTTTCTCTCTCTCTCTTTCTCTCTCGACCCTTATCTATAATTTCTACATAATTTCGATAAAAACAACGCAACATCTTTTTTCTTATATGGAGAATATATGGGAAACTAAAATGTGATTAATAACTAATTACGACTATAGTGAGCGTATTAAGAGTTAGTTACTTTCTTATTGCTAGTTAAAAAATTTAAGAATGATATACGTATTAAGATTAAAAGAAAATATGACATACAATATTTTATTTTGTTATGCAAATGTTCTTTTCGATTGGAACAGCGAATTATTCGTTACAGTCATCATCGTGTGTCAACCTTATATTTTCTTATTAACTTGTTAAAATAGCATATTCAAATTTGGAAAAAATACATGTGTGAACATTGACGGAATAAACCTGTTTAAAAAAAAAAATATATATATATAGAAAGAGAGAGAGAGAGAAAAAAAAATGTATATAATTATTGTATCATATTCATTCAGAATTGAGTTTATTTCTATAAAATTATACATAAATTTCGAATTTGGTTGAAATTGATTGCTAAATTAAACTTCAATACTTATTGAAGCTATTCGTCAAAAATCAATTTAATCTCTTTTCATCCATTTTATAATTAAGCTTTTCTATAAATTTCAACTAAATAGAAATAGACCCTACATATAAATTTATTAAATTGAAGTATAAATTCCTACTTTTGTGGATCTCATGGAAAGTATGATATTGAGAACAACAAGAACTTTGGCAGACAGTCAACTGCTTGCACGAAGCTGCGCCATTCCTCGTCCCGCACGATCACGGGGGCAATTACCGATTATCCATTTTTCACCACGTCGCGTCGTCGTGGTGCACAATCCTTCCTTGGGCGCGCAAATGCGTCCGAGACAGTGCACGACGGTTGTCGTGGAGCAGCGAGATGCACGAAGAAAATGAGGGGCGAGCGCGCCGCATACGCGACGTTGCTTCGTTACTCGTTTTGCAGTGCGCGACCGTCTGGCAGAAATGATTACATGTAAATCCACGTTTCATACAACACGTACCATTACAGAATGCATCATTACACCGCCGCGAAACGTCCTCCAATAAATTGCTGTAAATAACGAAGTAGTTTACAATTGGGGAAGAATATTTCCAACACGTATGACGTACATTTAAAACGTTATTATCAACTTGCGAGTCACTCGGAATGCAAAGAGACGTTCACGAGATATTTAAAATATATAGATTATTATTTTTCAATATACAATATTAAGTTTATGATGTATCGCATATAATACATATAAATTCTTAACATGTACATACATCCTGTTAAAGTAACTTGAAAGAAAAAAAATCGCCGAAGCTAAAAATAGTGACAATTTGTATGAAAGAATTAATATAAGCAAAAATATTCTAGTTTAATCACGTGATTGCTTAAAGATGAGAGGCATCATGAGAACTTAATTTCGGTGACAAACCTGCATAGCCGTTATTAAATTTGCATGTTTAATTAAGCCTGGCCGAGTGGGAAGCGCTGGTCGACAATGTTGACCGGACAAGCCGGCTACGGATTCATAAATCTTCGACGATCGCGACGGTACTTCGGGCGGCAACGCTCGACTTTTTCGATCGGGACCTCGTTCGGTTGTCCGGTGCCGCAGGTAGATGAAGAAAAAGCCGCGCTCTCCGGCATCTGCTCGCTTGCCCTAGATCGAGCCCTCGTATACGCGATATACGCGCCGTTGTACATACGCACGCACGCGGAGGCGCAAGATCACGCATACCCTCGCACGGAGGACGATCCACACGCACGCGTTATGAACGGATGGAACGCGTAGGAACAAGGTGCGTTGGTCACTAGGGCGTTGACCTGATGCTGGGCCGGACCAAACGAGCGTGAGTCGAGCGGAATCTCGGCGCGGGGTGGAAGGGACGGATCAACGCGGACGGGGGGAAAGGGGG
>VBVQ01001818.1:0-30401 GCA_011636635.1 Tetramorium simillimum | reverse complement strand
GATTCAATTATTACAATCTCTCCTCATGCTAAGATTTTTTTACTTTAATTAATTTTCAAAATACGCTAATATTATATTGCGACTATAAAACTTTTATGGAAGATTATACTTTTCCCTTTCTTTTAGTTTTTTATTTTCTACATCATATCTACTAATGATATATTTAAAATAGAAGTTTATATTTTACTGAATATATAGAAATTCTATAAAGAAATTTATCCAATTTTATTTAAATGCCTTGAGAAGAAATTTTTATTTATATTATTTATTGGAACAAGATTTAATTTCAAAAACCGAACAGATAACAAGAGAGTTCCAATAAAAAGATAAATATTAATTAATAGTCCAGTGTGGCTCCGTTTTTGTGTCGTATCTAACGAGTGGAAGTCTCAAGAAAGCACAATAATGTGAAATCTGAAACAGGTTTTCACAAGATGCTTCGTACAAATTAAATTCCGGACCACTCTTATACGTGATTCTTTCCGATCTTCGTGCAACCGACTAACAAGGGTCTCACGCTTCAATGAAATTCTTAACTGTAGCCACCATATTGCGGCAATTTGTTAAAAGAAAAAAAAAAGGTAAAAGATAAAAGGCTTGTAAGCATTTAATGACGCTACAGCACAAGCTGGAAAGAATGTATAATTTAAAATATGTATAAAGAAACATAATGAAATTATGTAAATTTTTACGCGGGATAAAATTACATATGCAATATGTAAAAAATAAGTTATTTAAATTACCAATAAAGTTATTTACATGAAAATTACATAGTTCATTATACAACGTTGTTGTATCTTTATCGTTATATCTCAATCACTGATTTTTGGCATGGCGTTATTTGTCATCCAATGTACGATCAAGACAACTTAATTTCCCATTTAATTAAATTAATTCGTGGCTCAGAAAAGATTCTGGATTGTTTGATTCTATTATTCCTTATTTTTTATGTTAAAATAGAAAATCGTTTATTATTGATTGAAAATTACATTTTTATGTAATGAAGTGAGCTTCAGATGTTAATTGCATGTTTACTCTAAAATCCCTTGTCACTTATTGATAGCCTTTAAATAGATGTATAATTGGTTTTTTATTTTTGTAAATAAAAAAATGGATAGTAAAATTTTTAAATTGCTTTCAATCTTTCAAACTATAAAAACTTCTGCTAGTAAAACAACTGAATGTATTTTAAATAAAATATTATATTTAGTGATATAAGCGCGAGTTGGTACTGAACAGCTAACGACTTGGTCTAATCGACTCTAAGTTCATGACTCCAGCTGAAGTTTCAAGCAAGCGAATTGGGACGCTAGCACCTACCTATCCTGAAATTCAGAAACCTACAATTACGAACTTCTCTGGAATCCTGCGTTGAATTTCAGCAACGTCCTTAGAACTCAATGACGTTATAGTATGTTCATTCATATGACATCAGTATATTGCTGCTCCCCTACTCTCGTCATTTTAATATGACATTTTAACTATTCTTGCTTGACCCAATCACCAAATTATCAATCACTTTAATATCCGATAGTTCAGAGATACTCGAGAATACAAATAGATAATTCATTTATTAGTGATCTTTTAATAGAAGAAATTTGGCCAGAAATTGAAGAAACGATAGAAATTTGAGTTTCTAACAATAAGTTTAACTTTATCTAACTTGAATACTATTTTATATCTTTTTTATGTATGCCGTATTAATTTTAGCAACTTACTCATTTAATTGATAATTTGTTTTGTGAAGTTTGTAAAACCGAGTTTTATTTGAAGCCTTTGGGGTTTATCCTTTAATGAGCTTTTTAAAAATTCTTTTATCCAGGTGGAACAGGGAGCTTAGCTTATGAGAAGCAAAGTTGGTATCGTTAGAACCATAGGAATAGAGAGAAAAAGACAGCGAGATTAAAGCAATTTTGTCAGCCATGTGATATTCCGTGACATTTTACGGTCACTAATACCGACCTTTCTACCCTCTCGTTTGTGGAAATTCCAAGCGAATCATTCGCTCGCGGAATTTTCATATGATAATATATTTAAAATTGATAGCGGTAGCGAATTTCACACGTTTATTCATTTACGATTTTACTTCAAAATCACTATTTGATGAATTGGCTTTTGGAGTGATTTGTTTATATAATTTAAAATTGCTATAAGTGAAAAACAAAGCAAAATAATGACACACACATTAACAAATATAAAGTGCTTTCCATTTAGCGACACAAGTTGACACAAGCATCATTCTGTCTTTGTTACTCATTGAATATTGAAAAAAGATAGAATGATGCTTGTGTCAACTTGTGTTGACTTGTGTCACTAAATGGAAAGCATCCTATAATAGAGTATTTCAAATTATATAACATTTCTAATTTTATTTGTTATAACTTTGGTGACTATTTACATATAAAAAACAAGGAACAAAGATACATATAAAAAAGATATAAGGCATTATATTAACATTCAAATTATATTAATCTAAACTTAAAAATTTTAATTTTTATTGCCCCCTTTAGTTTCAAACTTTACTTTTTTTTATTAACAAAATAATCGATCTACTTATTTATATATATATTAATAAAGATTTTTATACTATAAAGTATATAAGAATAAATTATAAGAAACATCTAATTACAATAAATGTCTATGTAATTTACGTTGATTATAAGAATTTGCAAATAAAAAATTGTTTATAACAAAATCCAATTATTAGCAATAAATTATTATTGAGATGGGTGATTGTAGCTTTATGTAGAAAAACACTTTTATATATTACTGTTTCATGTATGCATTGCTATCGAATGTATCATGATTCCGTGGTCAGAATTTTCATGAAACTCTCTGGATTTTTATTTAATTCTCACTATGTATAATCAAAGCAAACGTTGGCACAATGGTATTGTATTACTTACACCTGCATATCGTTATTCTACAAAGTTCCAGTGCTATAGTAACAGCGAAAACAGATTTATTTTCAAAGCGTATGTGGCATTCTATGTGCAATATTCGTAAAACTTTTCGTAAAATTAAATTTGAACAAAAATATGCAGTATCGCTTTTAATAATATACAAGATCAGAGAGTTCAAGTAAATTAGTATCAAATTTTGATCTTTAATTTTTAAAGTGTGAGAAGAAATATTATTTATGAGAATACATATTACGAAGATGTGTGATGTATATTGAGTATACTGAGACATCTAATTTAAAAAAATTAATTAAATGATAGCTTTAAAAATTTAATTTTTAAAAACTCCCTTGGATATGTTTTTGAAGAGAAAGATATCAATTATATCATATTAATGAATTACATCAATCATCGGAGTCTTGCTCAATTCAGCTGCAGTGAAAGACTCGCAGTATGGACCGTCCGACATTACAGATTTGCCGTGCTGTTTCCGGTCGAACGCCAAAGTTACACGTAGTTCTCGAATCGTCGTTCAGGTTGAAATTATTGATTCGCTATAATTGCGATGTTCGATAGTTCGCTATGCCAGAATCACAACGTGCAGCAAACTGGTTATACCAGGCAGAAGTAACAACTTCATTAACGCATCGACGCGTTGTACTCGCGTTTGCTATTGGCAAGCCATTGCGATCCCGGGTTTGTTGCACGTTGGGATTGTTGTTGTTGTTTCGTCGACACAATGTAATATCGCATGAATAATTAATGGGGTCGCTTAAATTACCCTATTAACGAATTTTGCGTTTGTGCAGGATGTTTTGAAACTACCGGCGTATGCATATTTTGATGTAAAATTTTATTGAACTTAATTACGTAATTAAATTTTTATTTCACCTTTATATTTTATGGTTTAAGAAGGTTGTGCGTGTGTTTCCTGTACATAGTATAAATATTTAAAAATTGATTTTTTTTTCTTTCTTCAAATGCAGATATTAAATTTTATTATTCTAAATTTAAATAAAAAAATTTATTTTCTTTATCAAGAAGTGAAAAAACATAATTTCAAGGATTAATTATTAAGATATCAAAGATTAAAAACTGTATTTATTTGCGGGTTTTAATCATTAGAAAGAAATGAAAGCATCATCCAGTTCTTTCTTTTTGTGCTTTTACAAATGATCGTATATTAACTCGCCGTTTTCACATCGTCCAAGCCTGACAGTATCTAACTCACTTCAAAGGTGGTTTACTGACTAATACGTAGGTGTCTGCCTGCCTAAATGTGTACATTTAGTTACTACCAGACGTGTTAGCTCCGCAGCCGCTCTGATTTATGCCGGTAGATGGATACACGCAGTTGTGTCAAGCCGTTAACCACGCGGATACGTAGCGGGATATCTGCTGAAAGGATCCGTCCGATATCAATTTGGCGGTATCAAATAAATGGCATTGTAGAGTAGAAAGATATCCAATTTTATCCAAAAATAGAATTTACCGTGAACTGAAATATTTATCTAAAATTAGCTACACGGAAAAATCAATATCATCTAAGCTGTGAAAATTAATGATGGATGATCAGTTTATTTTATTTACACAGTATTTTGATCGCTTCTAATTTGAAAACCTTTGCGATCCTGTTTTTATGTCAAAACTTTTTAAACTAATTGATACTCTGAAATAGAGTAAGATATTATACTTTAATATGTAACATCCTAATATTTTTCCACGATATAACATGCCACGATTTTCGTTGAATTGATTAAGTGACAATAATTTAATTTTATAAACGACGAATTTTACGAATGTCGCAAATGGCATATTTTTTTATAACTACGATACATTCATATGCTTCTCCAATAACGTCAGATGTACTCATTCATCTTAATACATTTTCGAATATTTTATTATAACATCTTTTTTCGTAAAGTTTTTTCTACCATTCCGTTGCGATTTTCGCTTTTTTCCCCTTTTTTCTCGTAGACGGTAAAGTAATTTCCGCGAGACTCGGCCAACCGTCTTATTCATTTGGAATATCTCCTCTTACGCCAACGCTTTGAGTTGCGTGATAATGTTTGTGCGGCGCTGATTGCCTTTCGAAGGATTTCTCGACTCGGTGAATTGAAAGGTTTGCGCGGACTTTTTCACTCGCGGCCGACCTAAGTTCCTCTCGGATGTAAATCGCCTGCCGGAAATCAATCGGCCAATCTCCGGTGAGATTCAAATAAATCGCCGGAGCTTTTCAAACTTTACCTCGCTATAACAAAAGATACTTCCTGCTCGTTAAAACATGCGTTAAAATACGTTAATTGCTCTTATGCACATTTTTCTATTAAAGACATTTATATGTAAATCTGTATAAAATTTTGCGCAATAAACACTTTTTTATATTTATTGAGATATAATTTTAGTAAAATCTCCATTTTTTAATAATCAAGTACTTCTTATCAATTATTATTTATATGTGTGAAACTATCACAGCCATGATCTTACATCGAAAGATGTAATTTATTCAGCGCTAAAGTTAGTGAATTCATTTTGTGTTACAGAAAGAAAGAGATTTCTGTTTGGTTTATACCATATATTTGAATTATCACTTTCTTTCTATTTCTTATCAGTGCATTATTGATAAAATTGATAAAATGCTGCGGGAAAGAATTGGTAGAGTTCACGATTCCGAATTGAATAAGCGGCAATAAATCATAATGTGATTTTAAAGGGGCGGATCGCTTCCGAATGAATGCGGAGATGCACATGCGAAGTTTGCGGGTATATTTATATCTCTATGAAAGATTAGATAAATCTCTCAGGGATATATGCGTAGGAGTAGTTGCAAGAAAATATGAAAAAAAAAGAAAAAAATGGAACGTTTCCTCGCGACGATGAAAGATTAAATGGTTCGTAACGTCGCTTCATTATCTTCACAAGAAATGCAAGTATCGATTCACGTGCGAACCCCCTGGTGTATTTCATACTGATTCGATGAAGTATCGGCATATTTAGTTATTGAGCGAAAATATTTTTCTCGGATGAACGAAACGGTATTGCCGGAATGGCGAGATTTAATGGAGTTTGAAGGTGGGGCCGCTGCGTGTGAATGAAAGTAATAAAGTAACAGACACCAAGATCAGGCATGAATAAGAACTTTTAAGATGTAGCGCATACGTGAAATGCACACGTACGCAGACAAAGGCGCGCGCTGTTAAAGCTTTTCTGACTTCATTTCCCAAGTAATCGTTTAAATCCAAACTGCATTTCTTCACGGCGATTGCTTTTATTGCACGCAGCTGCTCGAGCGTACTTTTAGCCTAGCCATTTCGTGATATCGCATAATATTGTCGATGCACTTCACGAGCGACGTACACGTGTATGATGGATATTTTATCGAATAGGCAGATATATTTCCACGACGTTTCAGCTGTCAAGCTGAATAAATCTTCAATCCTTTGATATTTTTTAATATAAATTCAGTTTAAAAAAAGTATCGAGAATTAAGACTATTCGAAATTAACTATAAAAATGTATTCTATTTATTCTACATTCGTTTTATTTATTAGAATTTTTAAAAAATTTAAACAGTCGATAACTTGATAATCTTCCATTTAATTTATATTAATTGAATAATTCCGCCATGTGACCTTTAATAAGTTTGCTTATAGCTTCATATTATACATCCTTTAGAGGAGGATATAATGAACGTAATTTTGTACTCACGGTCAACTTTATATTACATGAGGTGAACTGTAATAATCAACACTTTCGGAGTTACAAGCGGCACACTGAGGACGCTGACTTTACTTTGACAAACTTGGTAATTAACCGGTGATTATAATAATTAACTATTACCATTGAGGTAATTAACACATACAAATAACGTAGTGAATATTAAAAAATTTTGCCTTACTCTCTGATGAGTACAAAGGTAATAATTTAAACACAATAGCGATTTGAAGTGCGATTAAATATAATTTAAATACAAAGGCTGAAGTTAGCTCAAGGAAACTGAATATCAAATAATAAGCGTTCACACGCAATTACACCTGTAAGAATAAACCGCGTTTATCTCTGTATCGCAGATTCCGATTGAAAATAATTTTTATCTGCGAACAGACACAATGTGTTCGGAAATAATACAGCCGCATACATCAATGCACGCGTAACCGCGCATCCATTCTCGAATATTATCGCGAACAATTCCAGTCACGCATCTCTCGCGGATTTTGTTTAGGAATTCTTGCGGAAGAAACGCCGGATAACTTCGTAAAACACTCGTAAACGTAACGAGCCGTGAGGAGAGATATTGGCTTATCGCGACTTCGTTTTATGCTTTATATTTCATTCAACTAAATTTTATAGCCGCAGATAACATTTATTCGAGGCGTTGCGGTTAGTACAAGGGACAATTTGATCTTATCGGGATTCAAAACGCGAACGTGAGAGAAAGTTAGGTTGTGGCACGCGATATACATACATCAAAATTTGTCGACACATGTAACATGAATTCTCTCGATTAAGCAAAAATATCTCCCTTTCAAATAAATAATTAAGTATTTTATTTATGAAACACAATTATTTTGTGGAGAAGATTAAATAAATATAGAATCAGTATAATTAATTATTCATTTATATAAATTATGAACTTAACGGTTTTATAATTTTAAATCTTTATTATATATTCGTTGAAAATTGATGCAACAGTTTAATAATTTATTATTATATCTTTTATTCAGCAAATTATCTCGTTTAAGAAATAGGCTATCCATCGAGATATTTCGTATCTTTTCTCAAGATTATAAATTAGTGCAATAAGATATCTTTTATTTTATGAAATTATCCGCACTAATGCACGTATTACGCAGAAAAAAAATTATGTGCTCTGGAAAATCCGCGTTATAAATAAAGCATCATCGGTTACGTCAGATCAGTTCTGACAATTTCGGTTTTTTTGCGCGAAGTTTCAGACCGCGTCGCCATTACTGAAATTGCTGGTTGGCGAACTCGCTCCTCGCTCAAGGGTCACTTTAAAAAAGCTTCGGAATTATTAAAATGTCCGCGATGCCGCGCTCCGCCGACAGCCTAAATTCATTAATGCGTACGATACGCCGACAGCGGCTACTGCTGCGCGCGCGAACCATATTTCACGTCCGAGCAAGTACAGAACGGTAACTAACCCGTTACGTTAACTAACGAGGCGGGAAATTATCAAATGGCTCGTGTGACGACAGCCGAGTCCGTGCGAATTGCCAGAGAACTCGCGAACGATGTTCCCGCGAATATATGAGCGGCACGTTCTTTATCTTTGTTACACATCCGCGCGAAATATCGCGCGGGCGCGATCAAGTCGTACATAATGCTTTTGTTAACTGAGGCTGTCCGCGCTGTTTGTAGCACTCACCATTCGCTATTATTCTCCGAGAAATCCATTACGGAATCGTATAAATCCACGTCGACGTGAAAATGCATGAGGCACGCTCGTTAATACCGATCGTACTGTAAATTGCAATAATACTTATCGCAATAACTCCGAGCGGCAATGATGTTCCTTTAATTCTCTCGGACCATGTAAGAAGTCGCGACAAGAGCGGACAAGTCGATAAAAGGTACGACAACGTGAAGAAGTATTTTTCTCTAACGGAAGTGTCTTGCACAATACGGCACGGTTCTCGACTGTGAGGAAAGTTGAAGCATTTAATCGCGTCCGCAATGAGAAAAGCCGAGGAAAAGAACGGCGGAGGAGAAGCACCGCCGTTTACCTTCCACCTGCGATCTTCAGAGCCGTCGATCCCGAGAAATATCGGCGCAATTACAGACAACTCGGATATGTCGTCGTCCGTCGTTTACGTGTTATCGAAAGTAGCAAAAGTTACCGCGGGGTAGTTCAGGCTAATTTTGCCGAGCGGGTGTCCATCCATGGGATTGGCCGTATAAAAGTTTAATTACCCTTAATCGCGACCACAAAACATTTTCAAACTATCCGATTAAGGCGAGCTGTTTTCTTCTCGTAACATCAATTTCCGAATTCCTCGTTATAAAATCCCTATATTCTTTCGGCGTAATTTCGACTGAAAGAATACCTTCTTGACAATATTAAGTTTACTTTTATATATGATGAGAGTCTCTCTCCTTTCTCTACAAAAATTCATTTAACATCAAAGACAAGAGAAATTAAAGTAATTTGCGAAAACTGTAGTATTAATGTAAAAGAAATTGCATCTTGTAATCTCGGAAGTGTTGTAGAGCAAGGAATTGAAAAATGAGAATGAGTAAAGGTAAAGAAAAGGACGAACCCAAATTCTTTCCAGGCTTCTCGCATTTTGTGCTACGAAGAAAAACAGATTGCCTGACGGTTATCTTTAATAATAATCATATACGGGAAATAACGAGCGAATTTTGTGGGGCAATCTCTTATATTCTTATTCTACCATTGTGCGCGAATCGAGATTTCGGCTTAAGAAAGCGGTGGATTTTCGCATTGGCCGCCGTTTTCCCGTTATTCTCTCGACAAAGTCGCTATCTTCAAGCTTCTAAAAGAAACGGTCATTGAGCGAGGGAGAGATTCTGCCTCCGGCGAAAATACAACGTCGGCATTCGCGTGGAATGCTTGTTCGCCTTCTCTCGAAAGTTGAATCGAGGGCCGGAAGCGGAACGAGAGGCAGTCAAAAAGATCCGTCCGAGCTAACCGACCTCGCATAAATAAGTAAGAGACTTTTACCCTTGAACCGTGATCGCAAGTCGCTGACATTAATGTTCCGTACCTGTGCTTTGCAACGTTTCCAAGAAGTTCACAAGAGAAATGCAAATTGAGATATACGCAATATCTGTTAAGAAAGTCTTTGCCACGGAACAAGAAGTGTTTCGGCTGCCGTTCTTGTACACTGAGCGATCGCTGCGGTGGCATAAATTTCCTCATTCCTCATTGGGGTTGCAGCTGAGAGTTAAGCGGTTAAGTGAAGGGAGAAGAGAATTTCGCTCTTGTAATGCGAAAACTTGAATGATTGATAGATGTTGCTAAAGCTATTTGTGTTGATCGATAATTCGCATTGACACCGATAGTGAAGCCTTCTTTCATCAAGATTGCTATAATGAATTAACCATGTATTCGTCGCATGTATTATACATATAAAAATAGCGTATTACTGTGTTACTTTAAAACGATCATATCAATTTCATCGAATTAAGAATATTGCTAAATTATCGTTATTAATTGTGGAATATTTATTTTTATTATAGTAACAACCATTCTAATTTAATTTTACAAATGTCTGTTTATCTCCTTTTCAAAACTAAAATATAAATATATAGAAAGAAATATATAAATATACTTCTTTAAAAATTATTTTTTATTCTGCTTTTATTTCTACACTTCTAACAATTTTTAATTATTTTATTGAAAGAATTTATATTATAGAAAGCTCTATAATGGAATAAATCACAGAAACCTAATAACATTCAAGAGTTTTGTAATTCAGATGGCTGGGTATTTTTTCGAGTTTTTTGTTCGTTACGAGAGAGAATTTTCGTACAAACGAGAAATATGAGCTCCATTTTTCCCTTGGCAACGTAATGACGGAGATCACTCAGACTTTCGTCAAGTACGTACGTACGTACGCATGAAACTCGCAAACTACGTTCCAGGGTCACAATGGCATATAGCGAACGTGCCCATGGGATCGAGATGAAACGATACGAGTCCCGCGGGAACTGTCCCGAAATGGGCTAGGTCCTATTGAATAACTCAGCGTTACCATTCGTCGATCCCCGTCCACTCCGACATTCCCTATGGTTCTCACCCTCCGCTGTTTCGAGAATAACTCGGGGAAAACGTGCCATCGATCGATGGAAAACCTCCATGGCCATGGCACATCGACAACGAAAAATGAAATATTAGTTTCCACTCAGCTTTGCTGATATACTATTTCTATATTGCACATGTACGCGCTTATACACGTGGTCATAATATTTGTAAAATTTCTTTAGAAATGATACTTTAAGAAATAAATAATATTTTATTGTATTATTATTTTATTGTATTATTTCTTTACAGATTGATTTTTATTTTTATTTATTAACTTCTTTCTGTCTATAATTTTCTTGTGTAATTTGTCTTGTCTTACTAAAATGATGTAAAAATTTTGATTGCACGATATTAATATCAATAACCGCGAATTTTTTAATTCTAAAATGTCTCGTGTGTCACTATAGAAAACAGTGTAGAAAAAGTATATTATTAGTTGTATTTGTTTTACGAATACTTCAAATGCAAATATTCGAAGCTTAATTTATGTGCTCGCAAACTATCCATTGTCCCATTAGCGCTTGTCCATCCCATTCTCGAAATTCGTCTTCTATTGGTCACTAATGATATCTAAATTCCTCCCGACTAACTTCTACTAACTTCGCTTCATAATTCAGCATATCCGCAGAGAATTGACTTAGGACCGGTTTTTTCAACTTCTAGGTAAGCTAACTAATAATTAAAACATGTGTCAGTCTTTGTTTTATCGTCGAATTAAATAAGTTTAGACATATGATTTAACTATTAGTAACTTACTAAGAAATTGAATAAACCGAGCCTTAAAAAGATATGGACGTCGTATTTACCTATCAGATACTCAAAAAATCAACTGTGTTTGAAAATTAATTCGTGGATCAGAGATTTTAGCTATTGCAGAAGGTTAAGTTTTTCTATATGATGCAGTGAATAAAAGAAAAGTACAAATAAAGAGTCAAATAAAATAAAGGTACATAAAATATAAATTTTTAAGAGGAAGGAGAGAAGAGTACTCTATTTTTCTTATTATTAAATTATCTCGGGGGGGGGGCATAACTTCAGTAATGTTTAAGATAAACAAAATCGTTCCTTATTTAAGAAATTCTATGATTAGTCATATTAATTGTGTCCTTTAATGGTGATTCTTCTCACTTGTCTAAACGATTCAAGAATGATTTTAATCCGAATTTCAAATATCTATAAAACTTCGGATTTGATAAACTTCGTATTTAATGCCGCGCTATGAACGTGCTCTTTGATCTCATGCCTGATATCAAATTGCTCTTTCGTGCAATAGAATGTTGAACGAGCACAGTTTGCTCGTCGCTTACGAGCTCGCCGAGTAAATATCACAAAAGCGTCCATTACCTTTGGCGATGGACACAAATTCATTATTTTCATCTGACTGGATCATTCGAATTTATAGTCATGTATTAACACAGTGCAAGAAAATACACTTACATGTTATACTCTTTTCATATGAGATAATGGCAATTTATATAATACTTGACTTCAATTTTAAATTTTAATACAGTTTAGTTTTTAAGAAATTATTATGCTTTTATAAAAATTTTATTTTCACTTTAATGATCGAATTTCTTTTGAATGTTTTTGTGATACTGATAGAAAAATTTATGATACTGCGCGGCCTGATGCTGTCGTTTGGTATTATAAATAAATAACTGGTTGCGAGTTGCTCTCGTGCCAAGTTGTCTCATGTGAGATCCTTGCAATACAGAATAATCAATGATATCGAAGAAGGGAAGATCGTGATGTATACTGAACGCGATGTAATATATAACGTAACAGCGAAGTTTTTCCAAAACTACACATGCAATAATATTTAAATTAATAAACATATTAATATTACTTTTAATGCTATTTAATGTATATTAATTTACTATTTACTTTGAGCTATAATAAGTAAAACAATATTAGGCAGGATATTAACGTCCACGGCTTGATATGAAAATATTATGGACACAGAATATTTTATGTTTATTACATAAATTAATAGCTGGAAATTTCAATATCAGAATAGCAAATTATTATTACAATAATTAATTTTGATATAAAGCAATGCGTTGCACTGAGTACCGTATACATGTAAGTAAATTGATGGAATTGAGCGAGACCGTAAAATAATTCAGTTATGATGCATGTACAAATAGATATACATTAACTGCCAGTAACAGAATAAAATGTACAAATGTAAAATCAAACACCAACAAATTATAAATTAATGCAATCATTATTTGATTTGTCACGTATAATTAGAATGTTTTTAAAACGTGTTAAAACGTGTTTTTTGTTTCCTTTTATATGTTGGAATATTATTACAATCCAATCGACAGCTTTTATAAACGTAAATCGAGACAAGTGATGACATTAAAAGTGCACAAAGCGAAAGCCAAATAATCGTGTTATGTAATAATGTTCGAAATTCCCTCACTTTTACGCGATGAGTTTCTATTATAAAGAATAATTCCTGTTGTAATTCAATAAGTTGTTATTAAATTTAAAATTCCCATTGGCGACTGACTGGATGGAATTTGCTTTTAGCATGAATAAGTCATTTTTAATTCGCGGTCAATAGTACACAAGTGTAATAAAATTGGTAATAAAATTCATAGTTTTTAATATTATTATAATTAGTCCATTCCCTAAATTATATTTTACTCGATGTCAAGTAATCATAAATTTTATATTTTTATGAAGTTTTCTTGTATTTAATAGTTATATTATAAATATAAAAAATTTAATTATCAGAATTAGATAAATCAATTTTAAATTTTATGTGTGATATAAAAAAATTGTATATGCAAATATAAAATTATTTTCATCTTGTAACTAAATGATAGAAATTAATTAATATTTTTTTCAGCTAACATCACCGCTGAAAATTATAGGCGGATCCTTTAACATCCCAACGGGCAGCAGATTGTACGCGGAAATATCGATCGGCGGGTGTATATTCGGCGAGGACATTTGTCGTCTCGTCGGTGTACACCGGGGAGAAACGAATGAGATCTTTATTTCTACTTTCGTCGAGCGCTAATGTCTTACAAGTTCACCTCGTTCGTCGTACGCCAACATTTCCGCTAATTTTCAACATCTACTTTCCGTTAGATACAGAACATTATTATTCCTAAGATAAAATTGTTTTATTACGATATGAACAATGTGTTTATAAAACGGTATTTGCGTTATGACCTCGTAGGTTTTTTCATTTCTGTAATTTCTTACATTTTCAATAATCATCTGCAAATAACTACAGCTGTCTTTATTATTAACTTGAAGCAATTTGTAATTTTATACGTCAATTATCAATCACTGTTACATATGTTTAAAAAAAATTATTGACTTTAAAATCATTAATATTAAACTTGTAAACTTATATAATACTCAACACTCTTTACTTTTTGTTAATCGTAAAACTATTAGGTACTTTCTAAAAGAAATAATTACTAATAGAAAATAAAACATTTTATCTTCGCAGAAAATATATATGATTTTAAGCAACTTTTTACAATACAGTTTTATTTCACAACTTTCATTTTTAATCTCGCCATATCGCGAATGTGTGAGTGGAATGCACGCAAGCAATTTTCGGAGAGATGTAAAGTGTGGTTTAGTTTGATAGTTGTCATTTTTTTAAATTTTTCTGTACAAGCAAATTAAAAATTTACTTTCAATAATAAATACGAAAATTCACTTTTTTTAAAGGAAAAGATAATATTTTAATATTTTCTAGCTATAAATATTTATATAATAAACAATATTCTAAAATTATACCTTTATCATATCATACGAATTTTAATATTATATCTAATATAACTATTATAAAGTAATCTAATTATACTTATTGTAAGTTGAAGTAAATAGTAAATTAATTTATATTACAGCATATATATATATATTTATAATAATATTTATACAATTTACAATTTAATTACCTATTGCATACGTGATATTCATATTTTTATTATATTGTAGTGAATATTCTTATTAGCATCTCAATTCGGTTGGTTTAATCGAGATTCAGTCGCGTTTCAAATTTCCGTTTACGTGCCATAAATAATTCCGCAATTTATCGCGTGGTCCTTTGCACGAAACTGTCTGTGTTTGCATGTATCAAGGGTAAAATACGATGCTGTTAACCATAACCGACAAGTTTTATGGACCAGACTGTATGAAAGGAAGGAAAGTAGATAAACGAAACGACATTTATTACCGGCAGCGACATTTAAGAAATCTTATCAATGATTAATGTTCAATCGACGGTTGTATTGGTTCCGTTCTAAATATTACGATGTGTAATGTGCATGTATTTGTTAACGTGTTAAGTAAAGATGTTTGTATAGAGACAGTTCTTTTGCTATAAGTTACAATCCGTGAAAGTTGAACAGAAAACGCTAAACAGGTTAAATTGTTGTAAACTATTAGATCTGACTTTTTATTATTGCAGAGATATCCTCTTACCTTTGTCTAAATATTTAAAATCCTCAGATATTTTATGGACTTAATTTCATATTCCTGCGTTTATCTTTTACTTAATGTAATAAAATTATGAAAATATATTTTCTGTTAATTTATATTTGTGTGTATGTGTTTATCTTTTTTTCTTTCTTTTTAATTTGTACTGATTTGAAATTGATCAATTATTTAAAAATTATGAAAAATTATTAAAATTATTTTGTAAATGTATTATTATTTATATTCTATTGATAGTATATAAGTTATAAAAATTTATTTTTAGGTTATTTTATCTTTTTTCTTATCTCTCTCTCTCTCTTATTATAAGAATTTTTGCCAATTTTTTTAAAATATTTGATCATTTTTGTAAGTTAGTTATAATAATAAATATAAAATGTACCAGTATATATTTCTTTAAAATAGACGATGGCAAAGATTTTGGTTTTCTGCCAAACGCCCCTGTATTCTTATAGAAAGAGAAACGATTACTTCCTTCTTATTTTACGTCAAGACGAGAGAAGAAACGAAAAGGAATTATCGGCGGTGAATCTTTTCGCGAGAAGAAGAAAAGAGAAGTAAGTTACGTCACGCCGTTACGTGACGGTTGCAATTGCTTGGAAGTATTCTATCCGCCTGTGGGTTATCAATTTACATGTGATAACACTTTGTCTTTTCTCTTTTTTTCTCCAAAGTTTATCAGAATAAATAATTTGAAAATTGTATATTTTAGTGATTTATATTGCTTTTATTTAAAAAGGCCCTTGAGTTTCATTTATAATCGTTTAATACAAATTTGTATTTAAAGCGTATCGTGTTTGATTCAGAATAAAATTTTATATCTTGAGATATACAAATAATTTATAATAATCATCTTTTCAACGAACAATTTCTCTCATGAAAATATCAATAAAACTTTATATGATTATATAAAAATAAATGTTGTTTTGAATAATATAAATATATAATTAAATTATCAAAATAGGTAAGCTATAAAAAATTAAAGTACAACTGGCCAATTTATTATAATCATAAGAATAGATATAACTAATAACAGTCAATGTTTTTTTCTTAGAAAAATTATTGAAATATCTGACAGTCAAATATTGTCTCTGCCCGTCTTTTATTTATATTTGCAAAATGCTTATCGAAAAAATGTCTAAATATTGCTTTTTAATATCAATATTTTATACAATATTTAATTTAAAAGCACATAAAAAGATTAAATGTAAATTTTATAAAAATATTAGAAGAAAAACAAATAAAACGTAACTAAATTAATAATCTTTTTCAAAATTATTATGATTTAGCTCTTTATTTTAAATCATAATTCTTTAATTATTCGTGCAAAATATTTGTTTTAAAAAGCTTTGATATAATTATGAATTGTTTTTTGTTACAAATTAAACTTGAAACACAACACATATCCTTATTACATTAATACAAATAGAAAAAATAAAATAAATTGTTAAAAAATGAATAATTAAAATCTAATAGCAATTACTCCTTCGTGAAATCGTAAAATTTTTATTAATAATTTCAATATTATAATATTGTATTTTATATTTAGATTTTGTAATATTCTTTAACCGATATAAAATTAAATGCTTCATAAAAGGTAAAATCATAATCTCATAAACCAAAGAGTGTCTTGTGCAATTGTATGATTGAATAAAAGTCGCTGTTGTTCATTTACTTTCCTGCTTTCCTACGGCGATATTTGCCGCGATCGCGTGTTTTTTCAATGTTAAGAAGCGCATCGTGGTGCAAATAACTCGGAGAAAGATGTTGCGGATGCTGAATATTCGCGCTTTCGTGATAACGCGGATTTGACGCAGCGTCATATAAATCCAGACGTTTCATCTCGTAACGGTGGAAAGGATAGCTACTCGTCTAGACGCAACAACAGTTTGCTCTTTGCGTACTTTGCTCTACGGAGGAAAGGTAGCGTAGCGAAGAATTTTATTATTTGGGAGAGCAGCGGCCGTGATGTCAGTGTAAATGCATCGTTTGAGTACACGCAAAATTATGATTCATAAATTATTGTGAGTACGAGCCGGTGGTCGATAGAGTACCGCAAGAATAACTCTGTTGCCATTTTTACGATCGCCACAATGAGTTTTAATTATCGGTGGTCGTAATCGTAAATTAATATTTTATGCCGGTAATTCCCAGTAACTTCCGCGCGAAGGAAATTGTCTAAAACATGAAAAAGCGCAAGTTTAACAAGGCGCAGCACAGTATAGCTCGCTGTTTTTCCACTGTCAATTTTTCCCGAGACGAGAATAATATAATTTACGGTGTATTTCGTTACTGTGCGTAATGTTTAATGACAAAGTGTTTTCGAATCTTTTTTTTCCATCAATAATAATCTCAAGCTACTCCAATAGTTTGTGAGTAATTAATATTAATTAAAAGTGACGTTTAAATTTTTTCGTGACTGATTGCAACTAAATTTCAAGAAAAGGAAAAAAGATACCAAAAAAATATTTTTTTACCTGAATTTTGCTGGAGTTTTTAGTTACCGGGATATGCAATGTAGAGCCGAATCAAATTTTTTTTCGGTCGTGCACGTACATACATCGTGTTTCGTCGGTGAATTACGTGCAATTGAACTCTGAGTGCATTATGAAGCGACACGGTGCATTGTGCAATTTATGCTGGATGCGCGTATCCTTTATTCGTAACATTAACTTGTATACTTCGTATTAAAACCACGTACGTTTGACATGCTGCAATAACAAACCCAGTAACGAAACCCGATATTCGTTGTGCTATTGAATATTGATGGGAGCAGCTTTTCGCAGGCAGTAAATACTCACAAATATCCTTTTTTTTTTATTTAGTAAGTATCTTATCGCGATGTTTTCATCTGATTTTTATGAAGCGATTATCGATGCACTTGATTTAGTATTTGATGTATTCACAGTTTTACATAAAATATGAAGTTCTAAATTTATTAATATTTGCGTCGGCGAAATACATTTCACATAAACACAGCGTGGAAATAAATATGAATTATTTATTAAAGGATTATTTAATAATCCTTTTTTCTTGTTCTGCTTTGTCTCGATTCTAATTCCATGTTGACATTACGGTATCTCTTCTGCGTACGTACACATACATATACTTACCCTGCAGTGAATCTCCATTTGACGGTTCAGCGACAAGGATGAAAATCCAAACTGGGGAATATTAATTGGCAACAATTAGCAAGTTGTTTCGCCTGTGTAATGCGGTAAGCCCGGCCGTCAATTGTGTCAGATGGGTTCATCAGTGATTAGGATAGGCAACCGATCGCTGATGACGACGAGAATCCGCTTGTTAGCAGCGATTTTTAATAGCACTGCGGATTAATTATTTACGCAGCTCAATCCGCAATGATAATTCTGTCTTTGTGTACTCCGCAATGCACATAGTACGTAAATTCATCATTTTAGTGTGGTTGTGATTAAATCCCAAGAGAAATTAAATTATTCAATCTGTTTGCTGGTTATTTATTTTTACATACATGTTTCCACTGTTATTTGTCGCTACTTTTTTTTTTACATTTTTACATTTATCAGAACCCGTCACCTCTAATTTCTATATTTCGGCATTGGATTGTGGCTTCGTTGACGCTCGATGCCCAGCGTTAAACTGTAAATTAGAATAAAAACAATAATGTCAATATAAGGATTTTAAATCAGAAATATTATATAAATAGCAGGATTGAAAAAAATTACAATTTTTTATAAATCAAATAAATTTGTAAACTTTTGCTATTTTTTTACGAAAAAAAATGTTTCGATGTATGCTTTTTTAATAGAAATTTTAAGAATTTTTTGAAGGATGAATAATGAAAGTAATATCGATGTTTTCGCTCTTATTTTTCATTGTTTTATTAAATTTACAACGTTAACAAGAACAATGTACATGTCGTGATTCAATGATTATTGGTAACAATGATGGATAATTGCAGTAGGCGATGAAATTTATCATCTATAATTCACTAACAGGTGTATCACATTATTGAGGTAAACTGCTCTTATAAAAATATGCTTTACTGTTAATTTCGTCTAAGTAATTAAATTGTTATAACATTTCGGCTTTTAATTGCAATAAATCTTGTCAATCTCTCATCACTTCGGATTAATGTACGATGCGGACTATGCATACATAATACGACGTGGTAATTTCGTTAATTAGATTGCGTTGCATTGGTTACTAATGTAGAAATTTGATCATGCAAATCGGTAGGTAATAAATGAAATATTACTTTATTTCTGTAAATATCTAGGAATGTTGTATGTTCTTTAATCTATTTTTTTATTACGCGCATGCATTCGATCTATCTTAAAGTCTTTTTCACATTAGTCTAAAACATATTGCATATTAAACTAGTTCAGATCTAATAGTTAAGTTATCGGTAAATGTATCCGCGAATGTCTGTAAAATTATTTGTGATCGTGTTAGTCAGACTACAGTTCAAACTAACTTGTCACTCTCACTCTTAATCGCATAATGAATGTTCGGATGACCGCACAGGTATTTAAGATTGATTAGATCACATAAAATCACTGTTCAAAAGACATTAATTCACGGGCGATCGATAAACGGTCCATCGTCACGAACTATTACTACAATACTGGCGTCGCAACGAAGCGATTGCTTCATCTCAAAGGAAACTATCGGCACCATTAACGCTTTACGTTCCAGACATCTCACAAACTGCTTTTACAAAGGAACATTCCTACACTCGCAAAAGTACAGTATCGCTTCTAAACTTGATGAGATGGTGCTGAATTCGCGTACAACAAATAAAATGGTAGAACATATATTCAAATAAAAGTACTTACAATTTCTCCTTGGACAATTTTCCCTAAATACTTTTTTCATCTTTGTGTTTTGATTTCTGGACCTTTATAAACTATTAAATCGCTTATATTTATTATTTCTATGCATGTAACAATACTATGTTGTATACTGTTATATACTATAATAGATATGTTATAAATATTTTGTATATTATAAAATCTTCTATTATATTTTATAATATATCGTTGTATATTATAAAAATAATCTTATTGCATTTGCACATATATTGGAACTCTTACATTTTGTATCTTATGCAACTAGATGCCTTTTCATACAACCTCAAAACATTCTCAGAATATTTCTATTTTCAGAGAATATGTATTTTTGTATTAGCTGCAAAAGCTACAAAAACTTTTAAATATTTACTTTAGCTAAGGATCTGTTAGAACAAATCATTTAAAAAATATTTTCATCGATATGATTACTCAAAATATTACTAGAATATTTGAGCTATTTTTTCTGTCTCCTTTTGCAATGAAGTTATTTTGGAAATATTTTCTATGGCAATAAGAAAATATATTCTCTAGAAAAGCATTTTCAAAATGTATACATTATCTTAATGTAGAATAAAAAATACAGAATACAGAATATTTTCGAAAAGTGAGAAACAAAATTTTCAAAATGCTTTGAAAAACATAGTTTTCTCTCAAAAATATTCTTCGTTGTCAATGATAGACTCATTCGCTTTCGGACACATAAGTGTTTTCCAATTCCGCATCCGTATGAACTTCGCCGTTACCGGAGTAAGATACTTTACTGTATTTATGGACGGATTTGCGTTTACGGAACCAGGTGAACGCGAAATAAATAATAATAGCAATCACTAGGCCTACATTGACCAAGAACGCTATAGTCAACCTGCGGAGCCATACTGTGGACTGCATTTTCCAGGAAATGCTGCTTAGCACGCATAGTGCCCTCCCGTTGCTCCATATGAACACCGAATCTGCGTGACAGCTAATGCAGTCCGCATCGCTAGGTCCTTTGCAAGATAGGCACGAGTAATGGCATCCGGTGCAGAAAGCACCGGAATCATTGTCATCTCGAACCGCATAAGTTCCAGATGGACATTGTCGAAAGCAGCTACCATTGCTGTGGTACCAATCCGGTTTGCACACTGAAAAATTAGACAGAACATTGATGTTCTTCATTTTCATTTAGTCGAGATTGTGGTGTGAACTTGTAGTGTGTTGTTGCTGTTGCTGTTGCTATTATTGCAGTGTGATGTGTTGTTGCAGTCGATTGATATGTTGACGTGACGAATGGTATTGTAAAAAAAAATCCAAGTTGATCGGATTTAGATAACTTGGAATCTTTTTTATAAAAATAGAGTAATAAAAGTAGTGGAAATTAACTATAATAACTTAACGTACAATGCAGTACAATTTAGTATACTTAAATAAATTTATCTGTAACGCCACTCAATCGTTTAGATTGATGGTTAATCATAGAACGCATAGTTTGATATATTTCGTACCCTTCAATGTAAATTTATTATTTAGAAAATTAAATGTCTGTATAATAAAACACATTGAGATAAGCGATATTGTAATTTCAAATAATTTTTTTAATATACGATTTAGGCTTTGGCGAATGCTGATCAATAAACTCTAAGAAATTGAAATTTATTTAACGTCTTCGTAATTTCGCATATTATAGAATTATAAATTCAATATCATTTTAACGTAAATTCGCACAACTATGAAAAGAAAATCATATTTTATAAAAATATACCAGATGACTATGTGTAGAATTGATTTTATAATACTTCCTATGTATAGATAAAATATTCAATTAATTATATAGAAATTTATCAATTACAATCTTTGGATTTTTTAAATAATTAATTAATCAAATTAGATGTATTCCATTAATAGACACCAATTATTTAAAATAAATAATTTGTGATGTCAATACATTCAGGCTTAAAATATGCCTGCAATCATTGAAAAAAAATATATTAACTAAAAATATAATTAAAAAAGAATATTAATCCCTTTATACATTAAAATAAATTTAAAAAGATAAATTTAAAAAGACCTTCAAAATAAATAAATAAATTTACGAAATCGCAAAACCTGTAACACTTTTCAAAATTTGCAAAACATGCGGAAGGATATGTGTGCCATGCTATATTCAATTTACAAAATTTTACAAAAACAAATATATCGGAATGCAATACTTAAAAAATAATAATAAGTAAAGTAGTAATGCATATGTAGATATGCTATTTTATTTTATTGTGTATTGTATATGTGCTTAATGTAACGATAAGTCTATGGAAATAATCAGTTACACAATATTTGTGTCACTACAAATAAATTACATTATTTTAATCTTCACTCATGCATTATGTACATACACGATCTCCTTACGAAAGAAATTATTTTACATAACACTTACTAATCTTTATAAAACAAAAAGAAAAACAGTAATGAAAATTTGACATTACACAGCATTGTTGTTGTCATATCTACATTAAAGTTTCTTTTTACAATTCTAAATATAATTTCGTCGCTATTTTTATACAGTTTGCATAATAAAAACTAAAGTAAAACAGGAGAACACCATTTATAATATATTTTTCATATTATAAATCTCTTTGCTCTTTTATGCATATATTAATTGCAAATAAAAAATATTAAAAATGTGAAAAAATATATTTTTGTATTGTTTTCTTTTAAGAATACGATACAATTCCATGTATAATGTAAAAAATAAAATATAGCGACGTGTATATGTTAACATTTAACAAAAATTTATGTTTCTTACAATTCAATCATACTCCACTATTACACTTTACACTTAATAAGATGAAAATAAAGTTGTATAAAAGTATCCTCACATTATTAATATTATCAATATATGGTACAACATTTGGTTTTATCGTCAATATTTGGTACAATATTATTCACTATATGACACTTATTCTATGATAGATTAATTATCTATTGCTATGTGTGATAATAATAATTGCATTTGAACGATATTAATTATAGTAATACAATCAGTAAAGCAAATTAATAAATATGAGGATCCCTTATACGAGAAACATAAGCGAAGGAGATATGCGCATAGACAAAAGCCGTTAGTACAAAAACAAGAAACTAGAGGCAATCTCTCGTCAAAGTACTTGATACCCAAAGGAATATGTTTATTTCTCGGAAATCTTACAGTGAATTCTGAATTACATAGCATTTCCCTTTATAACTTGATAATAATTAATCGTCGATGGTAACAATAGCAAGGCTTGACTAATTAAATTCATGTTAAATGTCTTGATATAATATCACATATAAAGATTATGAACCACTGATAATTTATATAATGAAAAATGTGAGATATATAAATGTGAAATATACTTGTGCAAAAAATATACACTGTTCCTAGAAAGTAATATAATAACTATAAATCGAATATTATCAGAGAAGAATCAATTGTAATTTTATTATTAACTGGCTTTCTAATTAACTCTCTTAAACTTTTTGTGAAGTAAAAACTCATTAAAAATTTCAATAATCAATTATTAAATTTTAATAACTCGAGTTACTAGACTTTCTTTACCTTTAATAATTCACTAATAATGCCTGAGATAAAGGGTTGCTAAGGAAAGAAATTACAAACGCCAAATTATAAAATCAAAAAACGTAAATCCTTTACGAGACCTTATGGAAGGCACAGTGAAATTAAGATGCAATTAGAAAAACGAATCTCTAGGCATTCCTCAAGTACTTTTAAGAGTGATAAATCGCGCGATAGAGGATTAAAATAGGATATTATATAGAAAGAAGAAGAAGTAAGACTCACCGTGCTGGTGAAGCGATCAGGGATAGGGCTGTTTTTTTTTGTTTTTATGTGCGGTTGTGGATGTGTGGATGTGGTTGGTGATGGTGATGATTGGTGGTTGGTGGCTGGTCTGAGAAAGTCCGCGTCCGGCACTCGTCCCCACGGAGAGTCCAAGTACCTAAATACGTTTTCTGAACCTGCTATAGGATAAAGGGATAAAAGGCGACGTACGCGTGACAACTTCGAGTTTATATCTCACAAACAATCTGATTTTTATACGCTCGCCAGGAAAACTTTCCTCTGCTTTTAGATTACGTTGTTTGTATAGGAATTTCGAGAACTAGGAATTTTGGGAAGCGAGTTAGGAAACATTCCTTTCACACACGTATATATGATATGTCATTTTTTTATGATTTAAATGACGAAAAGAGAAAAGAGATTATACATATATACATATATAACTCTGTTAATAACAAGTTTAAGTTAATGAAATTATTTTAATAGATTTAAGCTTTCACATTGTGTCATATTGGGATTGATATAAAAATAGATATATGTAATTCTATTTCACTGGTAGAATTGGAGCTTATGAAAGCAATTCCATATATTTTCTATTTGCGACTTTAATAGAATTGTAAACTGAAGTATAATTGTTAGTAATACGTAAGAACATAAGAATTGAAATAGATAGTAGGTTTTTGACTTATACTTGAATGCTTCAGTTAAATTGGCTGATGAATTCTCGATAATATCCTGGAAATCGGGACTGTCTGACTGGGATATGTTCGCACTGGTTAATCATCAAATCCCTAAGAGTTACTGCCACACGGTGGATTAATCGTCGCTGTCCTAGCAGGATCGCGATAACGGATAATTGTACCAGATCCACGCTACCACAAGCTCACACGGTTCTAAAGTGTCGTCTTCCAACATTCTCCACATCCGTTTCGATCAAGATAAAATGAATAGATGGTTCAATAAGAAAAAGATGAAAAGCGCGTCATTAATTCAATTACGAGATGGACTCACGTCTTCAGAAATGAATACTTTTTGATAAAAATCGTATGATTGAATAATCATGAACAAAAAGTAATGCCAAATCTTTGTTAAAAATAACCGAGTAAAATTATTTAATAAAAATTGATATCTTTTATAATATTTAAATTTTTATGTCTTTTCACAACGTATAATGTAAGTATATTGGAATACAATATATACAACGGACTGGAAAAAGTGTTATGGTAAGAAGGCTTTAGTAGTTGTAAATCATGTTAGCAATTTCGAAGAGAATTTCTGTATATTTTATTAAATTTCGTCATGTGAGATGTGCAAATATATTTGAATTGTTGGAACAAGAATAAGTCAGAAGATGTACTGAAATCATCAGTAAGTGCAATTCAAACACGTTCAAGCATCAATGCATGCATATTATATAAGTAACGATGTTTCATTCGAAATGTCGTGCTGTTTTGAAAGACATTTCATTTCGAGAATAGATAGAATGTGTTAGAAATGTAGAACTTAGTACTTTAACGTGCATTTAGAATCAAATATAATTACCTTAATGTATATCTAGTTTATCTATCTAATGTACATCTATATATAAATTATACATCTAAATGAAATTTCATGCACAATTATGACTATTAATATTATTGTGTGTATTATCAACATTTTCTAAAATATACATTGTATATACGTACATTTTTTTACACATAATTAAAATATTTACGATCTAGCTAAAGGAACTCATCATATAGATATGTGCTAAATTTGTTACTGAATAAAGATTTATTAAATTATTTATAAGAAGTACTTTTATACGCAGTGAAGTTAAATTAAACTTCATACTAATATTAACTTTTTTGTTTATTCATCTTGACGTCATTTATATTCTCATTTTTTTCTTATGAAAAAAATGTCAATTGAGACATGGATTGGAGCATAATAGCTGCATACAACTCGAAAGGTATGATTAAGGTTAATGCACATTCAAAGGAATTCATTTGTCATGCATTATTATCTTTAAGAAATCGAATATTTGCCTGACTATTATTCAGTAATCAAACAATGCTTTATTGTTTGGCCTTAATGAGAAATAAATGTCTTTATAATCAGCGTTTTCCAACTTTGAGCAGTTTGCCTTTCATAAACGCGATTTATAGCATTTAATGCCTTTGATTAAAATATTTATTAAGTTTCTAATTTTGCGACGTCTTTGAAGAAAAAATTCATTTAAAAAATATTAATAATCTACGATATAAAAAGTTCTTATCGATATGCTGTGCATTATAATTAATTATAGATTGTGCTTATCTAAATAACAATTTAAAATAATTATCTAAAACAATCTTTTTACAATTTTTAACATCGTGTTATTTCGTATAATTACATATAACAACATTGCAACATTGAAATTAAAGACGAATATCATGTCAATAAAATGTCAATAATATATAAATTGTATAAAATCGCAGAAAAGTAATATTTTGAAATAATCCTAATTCACAGAAAGAATTTATTTTTTATTCTACATTCTCTCAAAATTCTCAGAACTCTGTAGATATTTGTAATTTTTCAAAATTACATAGATTTGAAGTAATGGGAATTATAAGCACATAAGGTTTAATTGGATGATGAAACCGTTATGCAGAATTATAGCAATCCATGCAGTCGAATTTCTATTTGTCATATGGTTTTATTTACGAACCGAGGCATGCTTTAATTGGCACATACCTGCATATGTCCTAACGTAATCGGGATTAGAACATCGAGCAGTATTAGAAGTGTTAATTGGCTCGCGAGTTGCAGATTAGTAGACTAATGGCGAACAGGTAGGATTGGAGTATGAATCGTTTCTTCAATAAAAATAAAGGATAAGCGGACGGAGGAATCGAGTCACATTCATATTAAATAGTGGAATCCATATTAAATAGGATTATAAGTAAATTATCTTTGTCGATTGAATATTATGATTTAATGTCATGATTAAATATCATGTGTTAGCTGATTGACTTTCGCACGATTATATTTCAAAATTATTATTATACTCAATTTTTATATTAGTTGTTAAGCGCAAATTTCTAATACGAATACGATCGACCCTCTAATCCGACTAGCTCGTCCTACAAGATCGTCCGCGGATTAATAATGTTCAAATAATTATTCAGGAGATTCTCCTCTTTTAATTCATTCATGATATACAAATTCCAATGTCGCATATAATGACTCGTAGTAGTTCTGCCATTGCTTATACAATATATTATGTATATGTGTACATAAATGTGTGTAGCAGACACTTGCGCCCCGCACGAATCGCGCCTCTTCCCGCGTCCTTTCCTCGCAGATTTTGCTGTCGGAAAACGATCGGGCCCGACGGAATCTACGACGATATCTTTCACCGACGAATCGCAAATAGCAACGAAAGGAGTATAGCTAAGGGAGGAAAGGAACGAGAGGGACGAGCGCGCGAGTGTGAACGTGAGCGCAAGTTGCGCAAAATCGCACCTCACGCTCTTCTTCTCACCTTCTCGGAAACGTTATAACTTAAGATATGTCGCCTCTCCAAGCAAGATACATTTTACAATACATACAAACATTTACAATAGATACATTAACAATATGGCAGACAATCGCGACGGGACAGTATCAGGCATCCGGTTCGGCTGTGTATTTTAGATCTGCTTAAACAGATCTCGGATCTATGAATAATAAGAATGATTATGTTATATTTCTTGAATATATATCTACAAAATGATTGTGCATATTCTGTGTAGCTTTTTTCACGTACAAATATTAAAGCTATAGAAATATTGCGGAAAGATGATATTCTATAAGATACTGATAAATTGCGGATGCAATTTAAAAAAAAAACATTTTGCAATTCGTGTTCTTAATATCATCTTCATTTATAAATTAATCTACTTCTGTTAAGTACAAAATTGTAAAATCGTAAGGGCGTTCATTATTTGTACTGAAAGACGCTTTGATGTTGTTTTTGAATTAAGACATATGAAAGACACAAATTATACCTTTGTTTTATGAGAAAATAAATTTTGTAAAATAATATTACGGGGCTATAGAAAAAAAGAGAATAAATGTAATCGTTCCTTTGGAAAGCAGATTCAGTGAACATAATGGTGTTTGATAAAATGTAATTCGAGCGAAATATGCAAATATTCACGCTAGATTCACTGAGGGTTCTCCAGATTTTTCCAACCATGAAAATTCGATTTGGACATTTTCGAGTCGATGTTCACATAACGATTTTATAAGGGATGCACGCTGTGTCGTGCGATGTGAATTATTGTCGCGATTGAACCACGTGTGATCGGTGGTATACAGTATCGAATGTTAAACGTCGACTCGCCCCTAATTGCTCATCTGGATAATTTGATCAAATTCAATTTCGGAAAAATCGAATTTCTTCCAATGTGAATTCCAGCCCGGTTACATTCGACGAGATAAATTAAGTACAAAGCGCGTTCACGAAATTCGCGGAAAGCCGATACATTAAAAGCGAAGATAAAAATAATGTTAACATCATCTCTCGTTTGATAAAACTGATTGTGCGTATAAACATGTAAAGATACATATTAAATCGAAATTATTGCGACAAAGCTATATGAATAATGAAAAAATATATATATGTATATATATAATTTCTGCCAGTCTTCGCCCATTTTGTATATTAAATGCTACAATGAATGTGCAATATGTGAATATTATCATTACTTGCGAAATAAATTTCATCAAAATTTCAAAATAAAAGTATTGCAGTGAAATTGTCCGCTTTTATTACCGGAAGTCAGATTGTCCCGAAACGATGTCGCTGGTATTGTACATTTCGGAAGATACGTCACATCTGAACGAATCAAAATACATCCAAAGTTCCTTGTACTACTCGTATCCACGTTTATATCAGTTTTTTTTTATTTTCTCAGAAACCAACACCCCTCCACACTGATTAATATAATTGACTCTTATTCTTAGAACTGAAATTCGCTATACATATAGATAATCGATCTGTACTTTCGTTTTTCGTAACTTCATTTTTTTCTCTCGCATTCTCATTTGCCGCGTCTCATTTTTCTCTCTTTCACACACATACACATACACACGCACAGGCATACAAGCACACATACGCACACATGCATACATTCTTATTTTTCTTCTTGCACCTTCTCGATATTTGCGTTTATTTTTTGTTTGTTCTCTTAGGGGATCTCATTCTAGAATATGTAATAAAATTATTTCTCTCTTTCTATTTTTCTCTCGTGATCTAGATCGAGTTCGCTGACTCTTGGTACAACTTTATTCTTTGAATGACAGCGAAACGAGATTCCGCAGGGCGAAGAAAATTCGTCATGAAACTCGTGAAAAGTCGCAGGTCCCTTCAATCAATTCGATGGGAAAAGTTCCCATTTTGAGCCTTCTAATTCTACTACCACATAACTTTGTTATGCTGTAGTTCTGATGTCATTTTCCGAAAATTGGGGATTGAAGAATCGCGATTAATGTACCTTTCTTCAAGTCACGGCGTAAGTCTTGCGGGAAAAATTACGCAGCGTTCCACAATCCTTGCTCACGAAGAAACGCGAGACTTCACGAGATCCTCGAAGAGCCAATACATTGAATTCATATTTTAATTTTTTTTTATCTCTGTATGTAGATCTAAATTCAATCGATAGCGATTTTATTATTTGACGTTGTTTTCTTAATACAAAGATTATATCCGATCTTAATACAAGACGAAATCTAAATTTAACATTAAACATATCATAAAAACGTGAATGTAAAAAGAATTCTTAATATGTTACGATCACAATCAACACTTCGAAATTAAATTTTTTAAAGTTTTCTTCTTTTGAAGTTTTTATTATAATCATTGCTATCGAACATTGTTTTTCTTTTATGGAAGCACAAAGAGTCAATTTTCTACAAATAAAAATTAGCTTTAACTCTTTTTTCAAAATGAAAAGAAAGTTACCACAAAATTTTTTATATTTTATATATATATATATGTCTTGTTCTATTTTCATTAGCAATATTTTATACTTTTTTCAGATTAATTATAAAAAAATTAATTATATAAAAATTGGACTATAAAAGGCTAACTGATAGATTTTCGTGTAACATTTCGGCTTGTAATTTTTCTTGCTAAATTAATTATTTGCATCAATGAGAATTTACGATATACACTTTTAATGTTTAATTCACAATTTCAATCTGCAATATCGCCGTATTTTCATTTTCTTTCATTTTATTTGTATTGCTATTGAATTTTTATTTATGAACACTTGAACACTCAGCTTGAAACTCTCGTTTTTCGATAACCAGTTTTACAAGCATCCCCATATTTAAAGAACTTGATGACTGAAAGAGAACAGTGTGATAATGTCGTGAGTTAATGATTAATCTGAATGAATCGTGCAAAATGAGCGAACTATATAAACTCGCTTTGGTTCAAATATAATTGAATATATGATATCAACTAAATGTACAGCGCACAGAATGTATCTATGAAACATGGAAGCGTATTCTTTTTTTAATTTATATATATATATATATATACAGGGTGTCCGAAATAAAACGACCCACACGAAAGTTGGTGGTAGATC
>VBVQ01001817.1:709-30370 GCA_011636635.1 Tetramorium simillimum | reverse complement strand
TATATATACACACACACACATACTCACACGTATGTATTATACGTAATTAACATTAACCGTAATGTACATTTTTAAAACTAGGATTGTACAACTGTGTAAGTGTACAATTTAGCGATTTATATGTATTGTGAATCGACGTTAAAAAATATATTTTTTACTTGAACGTATTTATAGAAATACATTGGTCCTTTTTATTCTCAATTTCCGAGTCTAAATATCCGCGGGTATTAGAGTCGGCCCGCTTACGTCGCCTTTACCGATGAAAATTTGCAAGATCGTAGCCAAGTCCTTGGATTCGAGGGCATCTTTTAGCTTCGCCGTAGCCTCCTTGCCACTGATTCTGTTACACGAAATATATCATTAGAATTAGGCCATGATAAAAATTCCTATTTTTACCTTCGAGATCGCTTCGCTCGTTCCCAATCTACGTATAAGTCAGTAACGGTAGCGTGTAGCCTATTTAGAATTTCAGTGTCCTTCGCCATAAGCGATCTAATCTCTGTCTCCTTCTCCAACAGCTCTTGGTACTCGGAACATAAGTTTTCCTTCGGATTGGACTGGAGTTCCCATTCTTCAAGAGCGTCCAGAATTTTTATCTTGTGGATTAAATCGTAGGCCGCATTTAGTCGCGGAAGAATTAACTCCAAGACTCTAGATATGCTTCCTTCTGCTACTTCTGTGGAAAGATTTACGTTTGCGATTGTTTTGCGATTTTAAAGAGGGACAATCATTTTCAATATTTTTATTAATTACCGCAGAATACATCTAGCTTTATCTTTCGTTTCGTCGCTTCCTTCGTCAAGATATCTCTAAGAATTATGATACTGGATATATTCTCGCCGAGAAATAGCGCGCTCCCTTTCCTGCAGTTTATTAAAAAATTAATGATAAATGCATGTCTAATTTTACGTTACAAACTTACTTGTATTTGCATTTGAGGACCGTTCCGATGAAGGATGACATATATACTAAAATAGCTTCACCTTCATGAATATGAGGCCTCTCTGGTACATCTGGTAACGTTAAAGAGAGCCACGCGTGCATCTGGAAAGAAGATCCAAAAAGAACATGGAAACCGTTTCTCTCACGACAAGATTAACAAAATAAAAAACGTACCTCGGCAATAGTAAAATTGCCGTTTAGTTTCAATTCATTAAACGGACCACTGGATGCAATATTATCGTCATCGTGCTGCCTGACATGCAGAGATAAGGCATAAATAGGAACTGAGATTTTACGGCAACGCTTCGGCTGTACCTGAAAATTATCATAGATATTAACAACGTGAATACATTTAGAATTCAGAAAACATGTAAAATACCTGAGATGTTACGTAGATCTGCAAGGTACCTGCCTGACCCTCGATAGACCTCAGTCGCATTTCCAGACGATTCGTATTGATCTGTTGGTTAATTATTTTTCATGAAGTTTATACTTTTAGAAATATTATTAAAATTTAAAAAGAATTCTGTATCGTTTCAGAAAATTGCGTACTTGGCATCGATAAGTAGCAAGGACAAAATTGCCCTCTCTAGGATCGCAAGCGGACAAGCTGACCACTGCGCTATTGCTCTCCGTCTCCAACAGGTCGATGGGCGTGTCGGATTGTATCAGAATATTATCGATCGATGTATCCAACTCTACAGATAGGGAATACGAAGCGTCTTCTTTGTGCAGCACCATTCTGTGAATCGATTTTGATTGCAATTTTAAACCTGCTTAAACAGTTTTATATTTGTAAAAATAACTTTGCTGTGATTACTTATGATTCACTGCTAATATCAAGGGTGCCAGAGGATCTGGCATAAAATTGGCTGATTCTTTCTCTTCATTAAGCCTCTCTTGCAATTGTTGTATCTCCAGCTTCAGCCTGGCCAATCCGACGTCACTTTGTGCAGCTTCTAGCAGACCAGGAGGACTGGTAGTCAATCCGAATACTCGGCCTGAGTAAGTCGTGACGAGAACCTCAGGGTAATTGGCGACGCCGATTATTCCACCCACGACTGTACTAATGCTTTCGCCGGCGTTCTGTAATAATGCATCTCGAAACTAATATGATTTAATTCGAAAACTACGATATGGCCACGATCACTCACGTAGTGATAGCGCAGAGTGGGCGATACATCCTCGTCGGGAAACGTATATACCTCGACGACTCCGTCTTGTCGACCAACGAGGATGTCTATACCGTCTTGTAACTGATAAGTGTCCAACGACGTAATTTCCGAACCTGTCGAAGTCAACAGCCAGGTGATTCGAAGAGTTTTGTTGCCCTGGAGGATCAGCAGTCCGACTCTACCATCCGCGGTACCGACTAGAACGCGTTCTCTCGCGTCTATCTCTCCCTCTCTGAAACGAGAATAACATGAAATAATCACTCGAAATGCTGTGGGTGGAAGATTAATAATACCTGTATATGGAAAGTACTGTAGGAACGCTTGGTAATCTTAAGACCGTTGGACTACTCGTGCCATGCAAAACGCGCACCTGGAAAGCAGAGTTGTACTAATGAATCAGCTACAAAATGCATTCTTGGGAAACGACTCTATATTTGAATCTCTCCCTCTTTCTGTTCAGAAGAAAAGATCTAAATCCATCGCAGAAACTTTGCAAGAATAAGAAACTCCAGGTAAAATTGCGAGAATATTAATAATAATTTTCAAGAATAGAAACAATCAAGAAATCAACTACTGTTTTTTAACGGTACAGTTTTCTTTAGCAGAGATTATTTACACTTCTTGACTGGAATCTAAAAGGTTTCTGGATAGATCCTCGAATCACGCTTGAAGTCAATCACGTTATCTTACCGCATGATCCGCACAAGCTAAAATAGCGTACACTATGTTGCCATCTCCGGGCAAGAGCACGACGTCGTGCAAGGTTTCTCCAGCCAAATATGAATCAGCATCCTTGCAGTCTCGGTATCGGTGATAAAGATCGCGCGCGCACGCCGCCAGATCAGGACCTAGAACGTACCTACACGAGGACATTTTCGTAATGATAAACATTTGCTAATCACGTCGAAAATATCATCGTAATATGAGCTAAATATAAGTGAGCTTACATCGCGGAAATTGGATCTATAAGATTGGTATCAAATTCTAAGAACAGCTTGCCCTTTCTCGTCAATCCCTTCACGGAGCTGCCGTACGCGAGGAAAATCTTATCTCTCACCATGCCTATCGACCCACCAAGGACCATTTTCTGGATTTTTGGACCGGGTAAGGATTTAAACGACAATTGCAGTTCTCCCTTTTTCATACCTATCGAAGGAAGGAATAATTTTATATAGGTACTTCATATTTCGCTATGATATTTGTTTCAATAGTGATATTAATTTTGTTTGATATTCATTGCGATATTTGTTATCAGAATTAATATTAAAAATTGAATAATAATCATTTATTCATTAATCAATTACTGTTAATTTGTAGCACCTTTGCATTTGATAAAACTAGAGGATATACATATTTATACCGTAAATATGCAGCACGCCATCGTGATCGGCAACGGCAAATTTCTGCGGTTGTCTCGTCGCCTCATGAGGTGGAAATATTATGGTTGTGCCACGTGAGGTCACTCCCACCGTCGTGTAATCTACCCTCGATAGCGCCAACGTCATCGTGGGTTGATCAATCAACTGATCTTGGAATTGTCTTGCTAACAAAGCCGATTCGGCTCAAATTACCATTGTTTATCGTTCTTTTTTTTTTACATTAGTACTTCGATTTCGCGAGTCCCGGCACAAAGTAGCGAAGTGAAAAGTTCCGAGGCGGTAAAATAACGCCACGATCGATTTAACCATGGCGACGTGCAGCACAACAAATCGGTTTCCCTAAAATTGCGATAAAAGCTAAAATATCTATCGATAAGAATGTGCTAGCTTTGCCGCGTGTGAAAATCGAATTCAAACAATTGTTTATCTTGCGCAGATTCAAAATCAAATCAAATTTTAAATTGATTTTGCACTCAAATTCGAGAAGTATCGACTTTTCCGACACGACCCAATCATTCCAAAGAAATCTCATTGAATCGTGAAAAATTAAAATCGTCCATTGATAAGGACGCACTATTTTTTTTGGCGACATGCATTTTCATCTCAATCTAAAGAAAAATTGTGATTTTAAATAATTATCTCATTCCATGCAGGTTCGAAATCGAATTGGGATTCAAATTGATTTGACTTCAAAGTATCGAGAAGTATCGATGACGAATCGAGAATCGAGAGTACTCGAAAGCGAGAACCTTGTTTTTGAAATGACGCAAAGGTAGGCGTCGATTCGTTCTCTGGAAATTCGAAATAAATATTGTAATATGTCCAGAAATCGCGCGGCCTGCTGCTATCTCATATGATATTATAGCGAGCGTTAGGAAGACGTTAAACAACGGGGTTTCGCTGCATTAGAAAAACATTCGACAAGGCCTAACCTAACTATGAGCAACAAGACTAACAACAACGGTGAGTTCAGTGAAGTTTCTTTGATATTTCTCGTTACTGGACCGGTTTGGTCCAGTTTTCAAACAATAAATTACAATCGGAACGTCCCATATATGCGAGACATTGGCCGCAGGGGAGATAGATCCCGTGCAGGAGCAGCTGACCGGACGAGTACGGGAGGTTGGAAACTACGCGATCTGGAGTCTGTCCAGCTGCAAGCCGGGATTCGGCGTGGACCAGCTGCGCGACGACATCACGGAGACGTATTGGCAGTCGGACGGGCAGCTGCCGCACCTGGTGAACATACAGTTCAAGAGGAAGACGACCATTCGCGACATATGCATCTATACGGATTACAAGCTGGACGAGAGCTACACCCCCAACAGGTAGAGATATTTCCCGTTGCTTGGAGATCTCTGTTTGGTGATCTGTTTGACTGTTATGGATCTATTACGTTCTAACCGATTCGCAGGATAAGCATAAGAGCTGGGACCAACTTCAATGATCTGCAGGAGGTGGAAGTGATGGATCTAAATGAGCCAAGCGGATGGATAGTGATCCCCATTAAAAACATCAACGATCGGCCTATTAGGACATTCATGATTCAGATTGCGGTCATCAGCAATCATCAGAACGGCAGGGATACCCATATGAGGCAGATCAAGATTCACAGCCCTGCGCAAGATATTCTTGGCCCACCTGCGCCTTACATCCCAGGGCAATTTCTCACCAATGAATTCTTACGCTACGCCACTATTAGATAAGATATTTGTAAATTAAATTTCTTGACCATATAGACTATATAAAATAAAATTTTATATTAACATTTAATTTAGCATATTTATAAACTTTCATTTTCAATCACTTATTCTATTCAATTTGTTTTATTATCTATGTACTTATTCGGAATGAATTGAGTTTGTATTTATCGAAGAATGTAAGTGAGAAATTCTGAGGCTCCTGTATATGTAGTTTATAGCCATTATATTGGTGTTCATGTATACCCGTTACAGACTGGAATTCGGAAAGATAGAAACTATGTACAGAAAAAATTGTAAACACAATATTATTCGACAGCGAACTCGCGTTATGACTCAGTCGTGATCAACACCTTTGAGAGGCTACATTGTACGATATGTTTCAAGAGCTGCTTCTGATTTTCACGTTAATATATGTGACACAGTGCGAACATGCTCCTTATTCAACGAAAGACTTGTACGCGATACTTGCTCAAACGACGGATTACTTCAAAAATCTCAGTACTGGTAAAATATTAATTTTCTTGTACTTCTAAAAATTAATATAAAAATTACCATCCTTATTTATGAAACATTTTTAGCGTACGATGTATTAAATAATGACACTTCGAATAATATTAACAATGAAATTGCGAAATATATGATTGATACGACCAAAACGATCCTTCAGAAAAGCAAGCGTCAAAAGAGGGGCTTTCAGAATGAACCCGATAAAGGTGAGCAAAAGATTTCATACGTATACTTGTGCAAAAATCGTGTGAGATTGATTGAAAGAAATTAGATAAGATACACTTAAATTATTGCTTTTATACAATTGTATCAATCTGAAAGTTTGCTGAATTTTCCTTCTATTCCAAAAAGCTCCTTGAACGCGTGTTGACAATCATGGTCTGTTAGGTACTTAAGAAGTTGGCCCATGTCGTTGTGACGCTCTGTGGTGGGAAAGGAGACTTCTTGGAAGTCCATGAACTTGCGCATTTTATCTACATTATTACAATCCTCGTCTTTCTCCAATAATTTTATTAATATCCTGTGCCAGTTCATGTTTCTAATCTGCAAAAGGATTACATAAATGTGAAATATCCTTATTATATTAAGTATTAAGCTACGGAAGGAATCATTATTAATTTACTTTCTGCCAGCAGTAGTCGCAATCTTCCAGTGTTCCCTCTATGCAAATTATCCCCGGTTTGCCGGCCAAGCAGAAACCGGTGAGAGAGTTCTCTTTCGCCAAGTTAGCCACGTCCCGTCGTTTGAACTTGCTGTATATGTGATGACTGTAGATCCAATATCTTGAGAAAACCACTGGAGCCCGATCTTCCGTGCTGCTTTTACTCGCGTCACTGTGCTTGACCGCTTGATTGCTTGATGCTTCGAGATAAGTCTCGGCATTGTCCTGCAGCCACGATATCAGCGTGTAGATGCAAGGCTCGCCCGTCTCCTGAGCTTTGACAACGACGGAGAGTTCCTTATTCAGCAGACACTGCTGCGTTCTGTCCAAGCAAGAGCCTCTCGCATAAACTTCGGGCTGCTCCTTCGGGTAATTAGTTGGCAAGTTTACCAACAACTCAATGCTTTCCTAATGACACAAGCAACGTGTTAATGACAAAACTGGCTGTACGTGGTTGGCATATGTAGAAGAACAATTTGAAGAACATTGAACAAACAGTTAAAGGCACACAATGATGTCACATAAGTAAATATTATATTACACCGTTCAATGGGATTGCGATAGCGTACTCCAGCCATCGTGGTGGGTCCCGCTCGGGACACTCGATGTACTCGTTGATATCAGCCAAAACTCCATAGTCCGCTACGGTCAGCTCGGTCGGATAGACGGACTGCAGTGCCTGCAGCTCGCTCACCTGCGCTGTTAGATTTTCCGTCACCTCTTCCGGAGTAGACATGCCTCGAACGACAATACATACAGGATGACGGATCAGTCCGCTTCACTGCGCTCGGTTTTTTCTTATGACAGTCGGGTTGGCCGAATCGAGATGATAATACGAAATATATCAGCCAGACGTTGAGGTTATCGAGAGATCAGCTGATGTTGACATTGTCAGTAGGAAGTTCTGCGCGGCTGCGTTTCGAAATCGGAGCACGTTGCGGCGTGTACTTTTATCTTTATATCTTTTATTATATTTCTTCGTTTATTAATTTGTTCTAAACTTCGTAAAAATTTTTCTTATTTTATCTAATTTTTTTTATCTGAAAAAAATCTGATCTGAATTTATTGTGAATGAAATTCTTTTAAGGAAAATATATTTAAAATAAAGTTTCAAAATATTTAAGAATTAAATCAAAACCGAATAAAACACTGGAAAATTTGTATAAGAGTGCAAGGAATTTTAAAATATAGCAACGCTCATATTTACAGAGTATTATTTCTAAAATTTAATAAATTATAGATAAATATTAATGATATTTTTTAAAAATCACCTATTTTATTTATTATTCTAGATCTCGTCATTTCTTTATAAGGCCGAAAAAATCAGATATATATCAGATAAAAATTGAATCCTATAGATAGGTTGAGCTGAGAAATGAATTTTATGAATTGTTATTTTATTGTAATTTCGAACTTTGATTTTATTCACAGGTGTAAATGTGTTGCAAGGTTTCGAAGAGACCTTGTTACTCGATTTGCCGAACTTTCAAGATACAGCCTTCTTTTCTATACAAGATACACATCAATTGCTCTCGTTCGTAGCTGCTATCGACTCTTCAAACATCTTCCTTTATCAATTGATTGTATGTTGATTACAGTTATATTCAATCATATTTTATACCGGAATATTTTATGCCAAAAAAACATTGTCCTCAAAACTATAATAACGTCTTTCAGGATGATAAAGCTCAACTCGTCAAAACGTATCCACAATCCAATGGAAAACGAATAATCGTAAATAATTACAACGCTGGTACGTTTATAGTCGTGCAGAAAGATACCGATGGAGTCGTCATTCTGCGTATCAGCAAAAACGAAAACGGAATATACGAATTGCAGTTTAAGCAAGAGTTCGAAATTCCCGGAGTGGTGCACATGAATACATGGCTCGGAATGAATCAGCTGTACCTGGGAATTGCATCGGAAACGAAAATATTCATATACGTTTGGCTTGGAGAGAACTTCGACAAGATCGATACGTTGCCCTACGGAGCAAGAAAACTCTTGCCCTTCCAGAACAAAAGCTTCATGCACGTCATCGTCGTAGGATCGCTCACAAAGATACTTCGGTTTTCCGTGCGTTCTAATAGATTCATAGAAATGCAGAAATTACATTACGCTAACGACGTCAGTTCATTTCACTTCAAAGAGGGTCATTTCGAAGAACGCTTTGTAGTTTTGACCGGTAACGAGTCTACAATCTTGTATAAGGAGATGTACGGCCGCTTTGTGCCGTTTCAAAGAATCCCTCCGACGAGGCGTATTTATTCCCTGACGATGGGAAACACCGTCATTCTTTTCTCATTCAAGCAGGATACCGTGGGAATTTATCAGTATAACGGTTGGAGATTTCTAGAATTGCGCACGAAATTATCAAACGTTCGACAAATTCATTCTATTCGCTCGGATGACGAAGACGTGCTAGTGACGCATAACCAGGCTGGAGAATGGAAGTTTTTGAAGCCCACTTGGATCGCAAAAAAAACATGGAAATCCTTGCAGGGCGAAATAGCCGCTTGGTGTTCCGAGACAAAGCGAAAGGTGTCTCAGAGAACCTTGGTAGAACTTCCAGATTTAAAGAGTCCCGTGATTTCGAAAGTGCATATCGATCATCTTCGCGTACAAAACGTAAGACATTCTCACCCTCTATCAATTTAAATAAAAAAAAAAATTATCTTAAATTGTTCAATAAAAATTCGAATGTTGCCAGATAAATGGTCATAACGCAAACGAATGGGTCCATTTGACGGAGAGATACAAGAGTACAATTGACAAATTAAATCTGACGCAAAGCCTCTTGGCACAAAGGACAGAAGATGCCAAAAGTTCCAATAATACAGTCTTGCATGGCAAAAAGATCACAGTCAAGTGTAAAACGAATTGTTATGTTCATCGTATAATTATGGATGGCGGAATTAAACCTACTGCTAAATACGAATCGAATCCTAATCAAACCCTACAGTTTGATCATTTGAAAATAAAAACGATAAATAACTGGAAATGCCCGGTTCCTAATTTTAAGATAGATGATATATTCGTTAAGGAATCTGTTAACGGGCTACTGATGCAAAATCTGCAAGAGAATACTTTGAAAGTTTCAGGAAATCAAGTAATTTCAGGTGATTTAATTCATTATATGCTGGTTTCTTTTTCGTTACATTTAATATATTCTGTTATATTTGATATATGGATTTTAGCTCATCAGATGTTCACCAATTTGCACGCGACGAACGTTTTGATTCCGTTGGGCATTGCAACAAAAAACACTACCCAAAGACTGTTTATCAAAGAGGCAAAAGTAAAAGATTTATATGTCACTCAGGACGCATGCTTTTTACCATTAAATGGTTCTACCACTGAAATGAACACTTCAATAACCGCAGCGAAAGTGAGAGTTACTGGACTTGTCGAAGTGTCAGGCAAACTAACAGGCAAAGAAATCGAAAGATTAAATCCTTTTAAAGGGATTTTTACACCGTTTACAGTGCATGGTGATCGCTTCTTGCAGAATGTGACGTTTAGAAACTTTGCTAAAGCTAAAGATATAATCAGATCTCGTGGAATGTCAGTGAAAGAAATCTTAGAGAATAGCGTACCGCTAGATTCTAATGTATCGACGCATTTGATATTATCCAGCGACAAAACAGTAATTATTTTAAAATCTATATCATATGGTTACATGTGACAATTTCAAATTTACTTTGCATTTTTATTTTCAGAAATGGAGCAATGTGATTCTATCGGACTTAGATACCGCAATTTGGGTAACAAAGAATTCTACTGAACCTATTGTTATTTTTGGTACAAAATACACGAATAACAGTGTCGTTTTGTCAAACGCTACTTATGAAAAACTTCCTATTCCAAAGTATATATACATTTCCTTACTTTACGAAGGATATAAATTATTTTAGATTATCTAAAAATGTACACTTGCAGATTGACGATTCCTCTATGTGCTGAGAATGTTATTACCCCGGAAATTATAACTTCTCCGATAAAAATGGACAATATAATTGTAAAAAATTTAAATGTCTCGCACGTTCTTGGAGCTCGTAATTTAAACACGACCATCTTCGATTCGGTGTCAGCTTTACAAAACGTTGACTTTTCAGCGAAGCTATTCACAGGTCGAGTCTTCGTGAAGAATATATCAGTATCAGAAATTAAGGGACTAAATCTAAAAGGTAAAAAATAACTTTAATTCATTTAAATCTTCACACTGTACTCATAATCTATATTATCTATATTGTGTAGATCTGAAATTTGAAATGAACGAGTCGGTAGGAATAAATCACTTCAAAGGACCAGTAAATATTGCGAAGCTCAACGTTAAAAATCTTGAAACGCCAGCCTACTTCAGTCTCTCTTTACCTACTAGAGTAAAGAACGTAATTGTAAAAGGGGATAGCATCATCGGAAAAATCAATAATATAGATATACAATCTTTTATGGAAAATGTACTAAAGCTAGACGATCAAATATCTTTAGAATATGTAACATTCGGTAAGTTTAACATCTAATATTTCTCAGTAATTTGAAATAAATAAGAATTCAACGCGCAATTTTTTTTTTATTTTTTTGCAGCTCGTGGTTTTACAGCAAGCAACGTGGATGCCTCCAACTCGACGTTAAAACTTCCGCATTTAGATACACAACTTAATTTAGGTTCAAAACGAATTTCCACGACTTTAATGGCAGATGCGATAGACGTGCCTCAGACTTTTGGTTACGTCGCGAGTGATGCTCCAACGACATTTATTGTACAAGGTACACAATAACGGAATCTATTAGTTACTTTTTTATGACAAAAGGAGATTAAGTGTAAATATTTTTATTTTAGGATCAGTTAGATTTTTAAAGGAACCAACTATACAAAATATAAAAGATGTAAATCTGAAGCAATTATCTGAGACTTTATGGATGGCAAATCAGGACACAGTTTTATCTGGTAGCAATATATATCTTAAAAACATAACTCTGGAAGGAGAAGTGGTCATAAGGGTAAGAACACTGATGGAACGAAAGATTTACTTATTTAAAAATAGATAATATTAACTAAGAATTTAATCGTTCTTTCAGCATCCGAATAATTCGTTGAATGTACAAATATGGTTGAACATGCAGTGCAAATTGTTAAGCAAAACGAAACAACAGTATATTACTGTAATTTCGTCGTTTAAGAATGTCGAGGTGTCTACTATCAAAGCTACTGATAATTCAACTCTTCACTCTTCAGACTTGAATTTGAATAATTTGCTGACTAATTCCCTGATGAAAAATACACCGCAAATTATAGATGCTGCATGGCATTTTGAAGAATTGTACATCAGTAAGGCAGTTTTAACAGAAAATAGTAGTATTATTTCAATATTAAAAAAAAAAGAAATTAATTATTTCTTTTATTCATCTTAGACAATATGAGTTGGGATGGCAAATTTAATGGTATCGATTTAAACAAGGACATCGTTAGGCGTGACGCAAAACAGAATATTGTCACGGGGAAGAAAACGATATTGGGTTTGAAAACTATAAATCTCCGGGCATTAAATATAAACTTTTCGAATTTTACTAAAGATGCTTTAACTCAAAGATGTCAAAAACTGTCCATCATTAAGGGTCGAAAAATCTTTAATAACATTACTTTGAACAATTTGAGGTAATTGATATTTTTGCTAGAGTTAACAATATATTCTTATTAAATATATTATTAAGAACTTAATTTGTTCTCTTTAGCGTCTCAGGTACGATTATGGGTCGCAACATCGACGACGCGTTACTCAAGTTCGGAAATCAAACGCTATCCGGCACCAAAAGAATACAAGGCGAGCTTAATGCACCATCTCTTATTATTGATGGCACTGTGAATGATGTAAATTTAACGGAGTTAACGAACAAGCAACTGAAAAAATATGAAACGGTGCAGACGATAGAAAGTGAACTGGATTTTAGAAACAATTTGGAAATTCAAGGAAATATTACAATCAATGGACTTTACAAAGGGATAAGCTTAGCAAATATTAGTAGTCAAAATAACATAGATATCTTGAATAAAATGACGGAAGTCTTAGCATTGACAGAAGATATAACAACTGCATTGCAAAGTAAGTTATACATTTAAATCATTAAACGACGTTTAAGTAATAATAATATTAACCCGATAATTAATATACACAACAAAACAATAATTATTGTTTGGATACAGATCACGCTATTTATGTGAACAAATTTGAAGTGGTAGACGAAAATGTATTGCAAATCGTTTCTAACACTTCTAACGCAGAAGACATGAAGTACATGAATCTTAACAGTACTTGTCTTTGCGAGTCAGAAAATAATACCTTATTTTGCAATGATACGGAATTATTGAATATTGTAGCCGATACAAATATCAGTATGTTTATGACCAAGAAATTGATACTGCTGAATAATACTGCGTTTTTAGTATTAGTGTCGAGAGATTTCGTCTCGATTTATTCAAATACCGATACGGAACAACTTTATCAGATAGCAGGTAAGTCTCACAGAAAAATATTATTTACAGTAATAATAATAATAATAAGAGATTATAACGTTACGGAATGTTTGATAGGATTATATGTGCCTGATATACTTGATGTATCTATTGAATCGATTGATAATTCATTGTGGATTTTTTTGCGACTGTCCGAAGAAACTTTGATATTGCGTACTCACGCGTGGAACGAACTCGAGCAATACGTTTTACCAGGCTCGGATTCGTTTGTAATCAGTAAAACGCCGAATAGTCAACATCTGCTAATACGATCTGACGGCATGTGGAATCTTGGAGGGCTTTTCCATCCTGAGCACATTTTTAAAATGTCTCTGGAGGGACAAATAGAGACCTTCGCTCTCGGTGCCGATTACTATGTCAAAGCGACAATAGAAAATAGTACCATTGTTTTGAAAGCACGATATATAGGTTACTAATATACATAATTATACCTGCGGTGAGTTTATTCAAACTCAGAAAATATAAATGGTTGTTTCTTTTATACTTATATTTATTATTCTTACTTGAAGTAGCTTGAACTAAAAAAAAAGGAGAAAAATATGAGAAGAAAATTTATAGATATGTATTAATTGTATCTATGTTAATTGCACTAAAAAACTATATCAAACTGCAATGCATTAAATTATTTCTATTTTTTAATGATTTCTATTCTTTTATTATCACAAATGCTAGATAAGAATGTAAGAAAGCGAGTTACAGAGATCGGGACCAATAAGTTAAACTTTGACTGGTATTATTGTAGAAGTTGTCGCCTAAGAAAGAGAAAAAAAAAGTTTAATATTACTTACAGTACATAATTAATTGTAATGACACGTACTTTTACGGGATCTTTGAGGACCGTTATTTCTTCCATTTCATTGGTTTTCTGCTCGTCGGTCGTTTTTGTCTCCTCGAATTTGTGCCGTCTCTGAAAATCAGTCACTCGTAATTTTTGCGTGCTAATCATAGACTTGATCTAACGTAAGAAAATCGACACGCTCGGCGGCAAACGCGTATCGCAAAGTTATTTCGGTTAGTCCCGCAATCAAATATGCGAAAAGATGCGCGTGTAGATGATCAGCAGCGTTCTACGCATCGTCAGCATGATGTACGATGGAAACGACATTAAGAGGCACTTGGACATATAAAGAATGTTTAGGAGCAACGATTGTACGAATGGGCTCACTGCCTGTACCGGTTCCCTCTTCGCTAACTTCTCCTCGTATCTCTTGCGCTCCTCGATCGCAGTGTTCAGCGCGATCTGCTCCCCCGACGTGAGCACCAGGAGGCGCGGATCCATACCGATCCAGTCGCTCTGCACGATCTGATCTAAACGCCAGCGTTTGGACACGTCCGGCTCGAGCAGATTGTTCACGAGCTTCTTCACGCGATCAGTTACATTGCTCGTTACTTTGCTGCGGAACTTCCATTTGCGCGCTACCTGCAGCTCGTACAGGCGCTTTATGTTGTCCTCGTTGAACGGCATGGCCTTGTTCAATAGGATGTAGAGGATCACGCCCAGCGACCATATGTCGGATATCTTCGGATTGTATGGGTAACCGCGGAGGATCTCTGGTGCCACGTACGACAGCGAACCGCAGTACGTGTCACTCAGTATGCGCTTGCCACGGCTGTCGATCGTGTAACGCGCGAAACCGAAGTCCGCCAGTTTGACATTGTAATTCGACGTGAGGAGAACGTTCTCGCACTTAATGTCGCGATGCGCTATTTCCATCTCATGTAGATACTGAAGACCTGGAAAGTAATTAAGCATCCGATTGGTGTAAATAAACACGCAAAGATATGGTTTGCACGGATTTAGCTCATTTATCAACTTTTTCCGCGATTGAGCTCTAATAAGTTAATATTGTTTCTTCAAGATAAGAGATATTACAATACCTAAAGCGAGCTGGCGGAACCACACGCGGGCCTGACTCTCCGCCACCGCGCCGTTCTTCAGTATATATTCAAGAAGATCGCCATTCTCAGCGAAGCGCATGAATATGAAGTACTTGGTGCGCCTTTGAAAGATGCTGTGAACGTGCACGATATGCGGATGATTCAGCTTCACCAGAATCTCGAGTTCGCGCGGCAGGAACTTCCGGACGAAGTCTTTCGGTGCGTTCGCGGTGTCGATAATCTTGCAGGCCAGAACGCTATTCTTCTCGGTGTCATGTTCCGGTTTATACTCGGCTAGATACACCTACAATAAACGAGAAACACATTTAATAGTTGTTTAAGGTATATTAGAAGAATAGTAGTTTTTTAATTAGGATATACAGACTTTTGCGTAACAACCTTCGCCGAGCTTTCTCACCAGGTTGTAACCACGGGCTAGCAGTGTGGCCTCCTCGGACGGCGTCTGGATCAGGTGCGACATGAGATTCGTAGGACGACAGACAACATTCTACTCGCCGCGTTACCATAATTCGTAATTAGCCGTTCTCACTTTGCTCGACGTTTAAACGCGGATTACATCGTGAATGCGGACAACGTATGACGTAGGATCCCCATTCGTGCATTCGACAAAGCAAATTATGGAGATCTTTATTATTCCACACTGTTCTATTTCTTTCTTGACAATAATAGCGAATCTATATACTAGAAATTTTGAAGAATCCGCACTGACGGTTACTTGACCATTTTGACGAAATGTGAGATGACACACTACGTGAGTATCAATGACCGCGAACTAAGCCTAGCCGTGTATATCGAAGAAACAATTGAACATCACAAGAAATAGAAAAGCAAGACAAATTTAATGAAGAGAGATGTCTGTACACAAATATAAAATGTTGAAAATTATCGACATATCTTGTTCTCACAGCTTAAAAAATTTCTTAATCAATGCGTATTCAATTCACACAACACAGTTCGGAATTTACAGTTCGGAAGCGCACTCTAATCGTTTAATGATTATCTTATATTCCTCCTCCAAGAATCGGTATTCCTTATCTAGTATTTCCTTGCGCTGCTCGTCAGACGGCAGACCATTGCCGTTCGTGCACGTGCTCTTGTCTCCGGCATTCTTCAAAGCGCGTTCTATTTTCAGCTCCTCGTTCTGTTTTCTCTTAAACGGGATATTCAGTCTTTTCTTCACGTCTATTCTGTACGCCTGATATTCTTCCGCATTCGCGACATTTGTCGCCTGCAATCGTAGAATTTCGTACACTATGCGGGCTTGTTTCTGTGGACAAAATATTTAAATAAGTAAAATTCAGAAAGGTGGCAAACAAGCGGTAATAATATAAAGTGAATCGCATGTTCATCATATAGGCACCTTGTTTATTCTTAATTTATTCCTAGCCTCAACGACCATCTCATTGTCGAAACCTTGTTTTAAACGCTTCGGCGCAAAACTGGGCAGTGTACTGCAGTTTAAGGCGTCTACGTAATTTCGTAGTCGTTGAAATACTTCGGACGGACTTTCCACTGCAAACATAGAATTCAAATACAGTTAAAATACAGTTAAAATACAGTTATCAATGCGCGATGCTTTTACCGAGTACTCACCTGTTATATCCTTAACTTCGCGCCTTCCAATGTATTCGCGATAAATCGCTTGTAACAAATGCTTGCCCAGACCTACCCTCCGAAATGGTGGTAAAATTAAGAACTGAGCAATGCGCGGCCGAATGTGTTGCGGATAAGCGTAATATCGATACACAGTGGCGAAACCAATTGTCGCATATCGAGTGGTACCCATAGGCGTGGTATATTTTTCAAATCTATTTTAGAATAAATGATTGTTTAACAAAGACGTTCATTATACGCAGCTATTTATTTATCAAGTCGAATCATACTTACAAATTAAAATACTCCCATTGTTCGTCATCAAGATCGATAAAGAGAGCCGCGTCTATGTACCAAAGAAGGAATGTTTGAATCCTTTGATGATACTCCCTGAATCCTTTGTAACTCATATCTGCCTTGTAGACCACAAATTGCCTTGTCGTACCTTCATCTACGTATTATAAAAAAAAAAAGAGGAAATACGTAATCATTATAGCTTTAAATATTGTGCGTATAGAAATTAAAAAATATTAAATATATTTATTACCGTCTAGCGTAAAAGAGTGTATCAATTCTCCGTACGGAGTAAATGTATCATCCTTGGCGATCGCCTTGGTGAAGTTGGCTAAGCTACAGTGAACGTCAGGGGCGAGCTTCGGCGCGAGCTTTGTTAACACCTCGTCGGCCTCGACTCCTTCGTGTTCCGCGTTTACCTTCTCTGTATATGTCATTCCCATATACGTTTCCAAGCAACCTGCTGAGTAGAACAGGTGTATTTTCAGGTCCAGATAACCAAATATTATCTCCCTATAAAGAATAAAGAGAATAAGAATGACAATTTATATATATTTATACATGAAAAAATACATAATATACATATAAATATGGTATGCATGTATGTGTAATTTTTGTGTATAGTTAATATTAGTAATTAATAAAGTTTAAATTTCGATAAATTAACATAACAGTGACGGACCTATCTCCAAACACCTGATAAGTCATCTCCGGCTTGAAGACAGCCTCCTCTGAGTGCAGGTCGTCGAGGTTGCGGATCAATCTCAGCTCCAGGGCTTCATTGCTGTCCGCCACCAGCTTCTTCAGACGCGCCGTCGTCGAGTCCTCCATTTCTTTTCCGAGGAAATCAACGGGTGAAACGACGGGTACGGATCGTTAGAAAACTCCTTTTGGTTCCGACAAGGCTTTGACCTTGGAAATAAGGATCGACATAGGTTAGAGTGCCGCGAGGAAGCGACGCCGGGTCGTCGAGAGGAAAAGACAACTACCTGGGGTCGATGTGCACGATCGGATCAATCGAATGAAGCCTCTCACATTAATTTCTGTCAGCCGGACGATTTGGCGCCAAAACACGGCGGTTTCGGACAAAGTGATCTCTGAATGGAACCGTTCGTGGCGGTTTCCTGTTGCTTCTTTGGTCATCGACAAGATACTATCGAAGACTAACAGTCTTGTGAAAGTTTTCGCGTGATTATTAAATTTAGATTGTTAGATCGTAATATAATGTTAATCTTATGATTTATTATTAACTTTGTTTCAAAAATATGTATACACATTTAGAATCTGAAAATATTTAATTTTAAATTAAAAAACTACAATTTTATTACCATCATCGAGTAATAATTGTAGAAAAAAATGTAATTTTATGACAATATCATTATGTTATTATGTCATAAATATACATTCTCTTTTACTTATAAAATATATGTATAATAATAAATTACAAGTGTAATTAAAAACTAATAATTCAGATATTCAGTATAAAAAAATTATATCTATAGTCGATAATGTCAATATTCTTCAATTATCCTATTTTTGATGGTCACAAATGATTGCTCGAGGTTGGTTCTCTATAATAAAATCTCGCGTTTTAATCCACGGCTTTATTGTAAACGATTGGAATGGCGATTTTAAAAAATCGCGCGCTTTCAGTTACTAATCAATAATCTAAATGAAATCTTTTTTTTTTACTTTCCAGCCTCAAATAGTTAAAACCTGCGGCAACAATTACACAATACATTTCTTCGCACTGATAGCTACTCTCGGCAACAATTAAATCTCTACATCTCCTTATTTTTAAGAAAAAAAAAGGAGGTCCTTTTTAAGAGAAAGAAGGACGTAGCGAATAATTAGTTTTAGCGTTACCTGGGAGATGTAAACAACTCTATTAATCTGATTCACAAAATGGAGCAAAATGAAACCTCATTAAGAAAGCAGAAACGAAGTAAAATCGTGGAGAATGTAGTTAAAAGAGAAAACTATTTGTTTTACATACACGAGAGACATTATTGTTGACTCTTTGTGAAAATCTCTTCCGCACAATGGCTGTGTCTCTGCAAACACGCGTTTTCTACGGCCTGAGAACGGATATCGCCGGTAACGCGCATTACGTCACAGACGAGGACATTTTATATCCGGTTGGCAATGCCCTGGCGATTCACAATGTTCTTCAGTATCAGCAGAAATTGATTCGATTGCCCGACAAATGTCAGGCAAACGTTATCTGCATCTCGCCTAACAAGTGAGCGAATTTAATAAAGTATATAGAAGACATTTTTGCCTGCAAAAAAAATTAATAAAATAAAATCTCATTTCATTATGAAAATAAACATTAATTGAAGCAAACTTTCACATTTTCGATTTGGACAATAAGTAATGTAACAATTGTTAAATCTAAAAGGATAAAAAGATAGTTTCATGTGATAAATGGAAACAATCTTTTTATTTCTTGCACGTAATTAATTTATAATTCTAAGAAGTATGGAAACAATCTTTTTGTTTCTTGCATATAAGTAATTTTAATTAATTTATAATTTCAGGAAATACGTTGCTTTATCCGAAGTAGGAGACAAGCCTACTATATCCGTCTACGACATTCATTCCTTGAAACGTAGGAAGCTACTCGGAATACCTTATGACGCTCCGGGAGTAACCAAATTTACGTGTCTGAGTTTCACCTTCGACACTAAGAATCTAGTGGCGATCACCGACGAACCCGATCAAACGATGCTCTTCTACAACTGGGAGAAGGGCAAGGTCGAGTCGACATACAAGATGACAAATTCGCAAAACCATTTGGCGATCGCCGAGATGTTGGCCTGTAATCCAACGGACGCGACTGTGGTGGCGGTCGGCGGTCTCTACACCTTCAAATTCCTCACCGTTTCCGAGACGGTGTGGCGCCCGTACGGTTTCGCCAAAACGGAGAACCTTCTCGTCAGCTCGATGGCCTGGCTGGACGGCGACAGACTGATGGTCGGCACCCAGAACGGCCGCATGCTCTACTTGGAGAACGGCGATCTCAAAAACGTGTACAGAATGTCCGACACGGTGTCGATGAATCTCAAGATTCGCGAGGAGTACGCCATGCCCGGCGCCACCAGCTCGCAGGTAGCCCTCGAGGTCGTCGAGGACGTTACCTGGCAGCAGAACGTGAACTGCCTGGTCGCGTTCCCACGTGGTTTCGTCTACGCGTACGGCGCGGGCACCGTGGTGTTCTTCGAGAAGGAGGGCAAGCACAAGTACACGAAGAGGAACGTCTACGTGATACCGGAACGAGTGGTGAGGGACGACGATCCGGATCTCTACAGAATCAACACGATCAACGTGAATCCCAGCTTCGACCGGCTGATCATCAGCGCCGGCTGGTCGCAGCTGTACTACGCGATACTGTGGGGCCCGGACTTGCAGATAGATCCGGAACCGCAGAAACTGAACATCATGGGCCAGCCGCTGCACCACGGTCCCATCAGTGGCCTCGCCATGTGCGCCTGGAAGCCGGTCTTCATGACGTGCGGCGAGCTCGACCGCAGCGTCCGCCTGTGGGACTTCGAAACCGAGAACCTCATCATGCTGAAGCAATATGACGAGGATATATACAGCGTTGCGCTGCATCCGATGGGATTGTTTTGCCTGATCGGTTTCACCGACAAATTGCGCTTTATGAGCATCCTGATCGACGATTTGCTACCGATGCACGAGATTGCCATCAGAAACTGCAAGACAGTTCGCTTCAGTTACAACGGCCACCTGTTCGCCGCGGTCAATGGCAACGTCGTGCAGGTGTACACCACCGTCGGCTTCTACAATCCCTTCGTCCTCAAGGGACACACGGGCAAGGTGAAGGCTCTCCTCTGGTCGCAGACGGATCTGAAGCTGCTGAGCATGGGCGCGGAGGGTGCAATATACGAGTGGGACATAAACACCGGCATGCGATCTGGCGAGTTCATCTGGAAGGGTGTCACCCTTCGCGACATTGCACTCTCCTCGGACACGTCGTTCATCTACTTCATCGCGCAAGACGATTACATACGAGAAATCAAGGAGAATGAGGCATGTCTTGATTTCTCTCGTTTTTACTTTTGAAATAATGCAATCATTTCTGAAACTGAAAGATCGTTTCTTATTAGATAACGCGAGAGTTTCGGTTACCCGGCAGAGAAATGCAGCAAATGATCATGGGGAAAGATGACCTGACGCTGATCATAACTTCTCCTGGTGGTATCATCATCTCATTGAAAAGTCCGCTTCAAACTCCGATAGAGTCGGCGAATTTCCACATACACTGCGTTGATATTACGCAGGTATTTCTTTTCCTCTAAATACATTGAGAAGAAAATAAGATGTACATTAAATTAAAACATATATAATTAAGATATGAAATCTTTTTAATCGCTTTCTCCTTTCTTAGATTGCGCTCTCTTACAACGAAAATTGCCTAATCTCGGTTGCGAAGGACGGCAGTTTATGCATTTGGAAGCTATTCTCTTCTGAGGGGAAAGTCGTGAAAATGACCCGAGATTTGCCGTACACAAACGAAGTGTTAATCGGTAAAGGTGATTTAGAGGAGAAGATACATAGTATCAAGAATTTAACGGTGAGACTGAAAGAAATTGAAACCGAACACGCATATAAGCTACGACAGATCGACGTTCAGCATAATGATAAACTGCGGGACGTGCACCACGGCTATTGCGAGGCTATTAAGGAACTTCGGGACAGGATCGAGACGCTACAGGAGGAACATATAAACGAGATTAACAACATGAACGTGGAAATCGTGAAGATGAAGGCGACTCACGAGGAGGCGATGCAACAAATGGAAAATAATTACGAGGCCAAGCTGATTACGGAATTCGACAAGTATCAGGCGTTCGAGGAACGTACTAATGCCATGCGAGAGAATTACGAGATGCAATTGAAAAACCTTGAGAAACGCGACGCAGAGGAACTGCAGAGAACCGTGACGAAGTACGAAGCCTTAATTCACGAGAAGAAGGTGCAACTGGAAGAAACAGTCGACGAGATGAACCACAAGGAGCGCGTCCACGAACGTCTGATGGCGCAGATAGAGGACGACGCGGACCGTGAGATTCTCGAAATACGCACGAAGTACGAGAACCTCCTGTACGAGGAGAGGCAGATCAACTTGAAGCTGAAGGGAGAGGCCGGGGTGATGCGGAACAAATTCATGGCCAGTCAGAGGGATGTGGACGATCTAAAGAGGCAAGTGCATCGGGTGCAAGGTGAGTATACGCAGTTCCACAAGAATATACAGGATCTTGAGAAGCAAATAGCGGATCTGAGAAAGGAGATTGCCGAGAAGGACACTACCATTCAGAGCAAGGAGCAACAGATATACGATATGACACGAACGAATCAGGAATTGGAGAAGTTCAAGTTTGTGCTGAATTTCAAGATCGAGGAACTGAGGAGTCAGATAGAGCCGAGGGATCGGGAGATACAGAAGCTGAAGGACAGTATTTGGAATATGCAGGAACAGCTCGCGAGTCTTCACAAGATCAATGAAGACTTGGAGCTGCAGCTACACGAGTTGCGGGATAAATTGCGCAGCGCGCGCCAAGAGATCGATCGCGAGGTGCACAAGAAGAAGAGGTGTCAGCAGATGCTGCGAAAGATTCGCATCGACATTCTTGACGCTTCGGGACTCATACAAGAGCCGAACGCTTTAAAAACGGCGGTGACCAATTTATATCACAAGTACAGCGCGGACGATGAATTTCTACGTAGTCGCAAAGCGGAAGTCGATGCGCAGTGCGAGCTTATCAAGCAGAAGGATCGTCTGGAGAAGACTCTCGCGTCTCTAAAGAAGCAGATGCTTCAGGACACGGCCATCGATGACAAAGAATTGAAACTGACGGAGGAGAACAGCATGCTTATTGTGGAATTGAATGCATTGAGGGAAGAGTTGAAGGAAGCGCGAGAACACATTCTGTACATGGAGAGTCTGCTGGGTTTAACACATAAAGATGTACAACCCGCAGAAGCGAGAAAAATTTTGGAGCAAACGTATCGCGGATACAATGAATTGCAAGAGAAATACACGAAGCAAATACAGGAATATCAGCAAGTTATTTTAGCATTGAAGGAAGATATCAGGCGACTATTGAACAAAGTTCCTTGCGAAGAGACGGAAGAAAAAAAGACATAGACTTGAATAAATTTGACATTTAATCGTTTTTTTTAGAGATTTAAATATTGTAAAGTTCTAATGACAAATTATTTCAGCATATTTTTTTACATATAGTAAAAATAATTTTGTATGTGTATGTATGTATGTATGTATATATATGTTCCTTCTATATTGTAATTATATATGTAAGTATATGTATATTTATTCAGAGAAATAAGAACATTATATTTATAAGGTATATTATTTCATTATAGATAAGAAATGAACCCCATCCTAGATTTGTATAAAAATAAAAAATTGGAACTAAAATGCGCATCTCTTTTCGTTTTATGAATTTGTTCTAGAAATTGACACTAACATCTCGTCACATGCTTGCGACATTCTCTGTAACTGCTTAATAAGTATATCCATTACTTAATTTTAATATTTCTCTAAAAAAATAAAAACAACAACAAAATAAGATTAACGTAGTATCGCGAATTTACCGATATTATTTTATAAATAAACGCCCTTAGTTTAAAGAATGAATGGAATGATGGCTTTGCGGTTTTTCGGATAATGCGAGAACTCTTTCTTGTACGCTCTATGCTTGCCCAGTGCCCATACGGTCATTTGATATGCACCGGCGAGCGTGAAAAGAGCAGCTGAAAATTAAAACGATTCGTTATACAACAGCTTCGTTTGCATTCAATATTAAAGGTCAAACGTTCGTGCACATTATTGATTTCAATTGCACGGACGTACCTGGAAGACACGATGTCATTATGGTGAAGCCGATCCAACTGCCTACCTCATATGTGTAATTGGGACAGGAGACAAGGTTGAACAGCGCAGTAAAAGGATTGCCGGTCGGCATCGGGACTTTCCTCACCGTAGTTCCCGATGGTCTCAAATTTCTCAAAGCTACATGAATACTGAGATTGCCCAGTTCGCACAGCGTGAATATCGCTGCTCCGATGTGGAACTGGAGCCTGGAGGGAGGCGTGTACAACGGATGATTTGTGTGATATGCTACATACATAGCAAAAAGCCAGTAATAGGAGCAATTCTTGAATAAATTACGCAACGGCATTGTTGCGTGACTGAAACGATGGACAAATATGGTCTCCAAGAGACGCTTCGCATAATGCACCGACCAGGCAATTGCTGCACAGCTAAAAAGAAAAACAGAAAAAAGTTGCTTGTGGACAGTACCACACAAGAATATACATATTTGGTTATATGTAAATATAGACCGTAATTTAAATATTGTATAATTAATTAGAATAACTTACTTAGTTACACAGTCAAAACTACTGGTCTCCACATGTCCGTAGAACAGCCAAGGGCGCTGGTACAGCCAGAGATATACCACCAGAGGTCCCGCATACTCCACCAGGAACACAGTCTTCCAACCGATCTGTGGGCCGAGATCCTTGAAATACAACTTTCCACCTGTCTTCAGCGAGAGGGACTTAATCGTTTCCGAGTCAGGCAGGGATTTTCCCTTGGCTTCCAATCTCAGAGTTTGCCTCTGGACATACGGCGCCTTCTTCAACTTGTGCAATTGCTGCTTCACCTCCCCTATCGTAGTGCTCGAATTTACCTGCAATTGAGTCGTGTTCCAAGTTTAGCGGCAAGCCTTTCGTGCGATTCAGGGGTCACAAATCAATCATTATATTCTAATTAAACTCTAATTTCTATTTCTATGGATGTAGATTAACTTTAATCTTAGTTCAACTTATTTTCTATCTTTCTCCAATTCTAAGAATTGGAAAAAATATAAGACAACTTAAACCGAGATTAAAGTTAAGCTACACTGGTAGAAATGAACATAAACCGAATATCCCGGCTTTGCGGTCGAGTCAAGGTTCGTTAATTGTCTACTCGCGTCTCAACTCACATTCACGTTGGCTATCAGCTTCGAGGACTTCGCCGACAGGATCTCGATCTGAAAAGGGAAGAAAAAGAGGAATAAACATCCGAATTTACGTTTCCTTTGCGCGACGTCGGTCTCCCGCGAATTCTTACCTCCATCTTCGTCAATGTAGACAATTCACACGCGTAGAGAACACCGTCCAACTGTCGAGTGCCGTGTGGCGTATCGTCCTTTCGACTCTCTCGCCGCCGTCCGTCGCTCCCGCCCCGGTCCCGGTCTCGCTGACCGCGGCCAACTTCAGGCGGTTGACGCCATGCGGCGCCGCGCTCACGGTCACGTGATCCCCGCGCGGCGTCGCATCATTTTCGATGAGCGTCGGCATTCTATCGAGGTTTCCTCCGGAAAATTCGGTAAGCGAGATGCGGCGATAATCCGCGTGTCGTAATAACAAAAAAAAAAATAATATAAACGGCGATCGGTCGAATCAGGCATCGTTCGCGATTATCGCCGATTTGATATAATTTGCGATTTCGTGTCCGCGCGATGCGCACGCAAAAACGATTCTCGATGCATACATTCGAAATTTGCATAGCGTATGCATAATTTCATCGCGGAATGACGCGACTGTTCCACGTAGGCGCGCAAATGGAAGGTATAGAGAAAAAACAACGGTGCGAGCAAATATTTCTTTTGCGTTTAATCGTTCCATCTTCCATCCGCCGTTTGCGCGTGGCGTGATACTCTTACATAATCATACAGCATTACACAACGCAACATCCGATAATTATGTATACATATAAAAATAATATATATCGTATTGTTAATACATATTTTATCAATATCATGATAAAGATTTATCGACATACATCACACTTTGTGCAAAATAAGGAGCATCGCTGATTAACTTTTGACCTGCGGACCTCGCGATTCAAATCTTTTTTTAGATACACATAGTAATACGCAAGAATTTTGAGTGCGGTATTTATTACGAAGAAATATTTAATACGGATTTCTTTTGTGAGTGGAAATTGTACATATTTTTTATCTGATCTTGAAATACTGCTTAGCTATTTGTATCACGGTATCTCGTTACGAAATATGTCGCGGAATATATAACAAAAATTCAGAGTCATCTGATTGATTTACTTAATTCATGATATTGCACGAAAACCTTTGGACTGCCGTGCGTGAACACTGATTACACATTTTTAAATTGATAGAAAATTATAATTACGCTGTATCATCAAAAAGTTTAATAAATATTCAAATCGTCGAGCAAAGAGCGACCAGCTAAACTCTTCACCTGTGATTTCATCACTGAATTCTAATGTTAGAGATCAATGATATAAAATCTCGAAAAGAAACTGATAAACTTAATTACAAAAGAATTATGTGACTTTAATTGTACTCAAATATTGCATTTTAATATAAATTTGCAATTAAAATTATAGTATAGATGCTCGTTAGAAATTACTAAATAGGACAATGATCTTTTTTAGTAGCTTTGTAATTACGAGATAATTTCAAAAGACAATGATATATATATTGTATTGTGTCTATCGTTATTCAAGCAACGCAAACAAAAATTGTCTACGCGTTGGAGAATCTCTTGACAATGACGAGAGATCAATATCATAGTGAGACTCCCTTTAACATATCGCGCGTGATTTTATAAGATACTTACGCGCGATAGGTGTATGCTAAAGGGAGTGTATGCTAAAGGGAGAGCAGGTTACAACAGCACGGCATATTGAATCAAAAGTAAGTTCAACTCCATGGTTAGCATATAGTAAATCGAGAGCCCTGCTCTGGAAATCATCCACGTTCTCATTCGCGAACTCAGAACAATATAATGATGTAATACAAAAACCAATACAAAAAGCAATACAAAAACCAAGGAATTCAACTTCAACTTGATCCATTACAACAGTCTTCTTTATATTTATTAGACCGAGAAGAAGACTTTATATTAAAGTCTTCTTTATATCTTTGTAACTCCATTCCGAGATTATCAATAATTCTAGCCAACTCAAATTGATCAACATTTACATAAGTGGAAATAACAGTATTATGTTCGAAGACTTTAACATATTTTGGCATCATTCCAGTCAATTTTATTACAGCATAGTTTAGACAAATATAATTAACTATGGTGCCAATGAGCTGTGTGAAATAAGAATCGCTTGGAATCCCAGCTATCTTTTGGCATAGATCACCATTAGAAAGTCTTACAAGAGTATGCTTGAAATAATCAATAATATGTACAAACGCACGGGATAATTTACGTAAATCTGGAACACCGCTATTTTGATAAATCTCAAAATTAATATTCTCTATAAGAATAATAAACGCAAAGTCTATTAATTGATCTGAGACTATCTTATTAAATTTTTGACAATCAACAATTTGACAATAACGGTCGGACTTCTTTAATTCATGTTCTAATTTCAAAGCACCATCATTGCTATCATAATTATAGGTCATTGGAGTAGAATATTCCTTCTTGTAAGCTTCAATCAGTGGGAGAGCAAACTGAGCCTCACCAAACGTCATCTTCGCCGGATATTCACATACTGCTTGAATTTTTTGAGTATTACCATCCATAGAATGAGCTCGGTCTAATACACGAGTGTAAAGTGGCTTAACAGTCTTGCCTTCCTTGACGTTATGCCAATAATGTCTTATAGAGTTGCGTGCTGCACGGCAATCAACGCAAATAACATCGCCCTTAGTCTTACAGTCACATTGCCAAGAAATTCCAGGTGATAATCCTCGAATTTTCAGGTCCATATCAAAGATGTCATTAAGATGGATGGGTACAACGCATTCAGGTAATTTAAACACGTCAAAAGCTATCAATATAGCCCATCGAAATTCAGGTTCAAAGTCCAAGGTCCACAATGACGAACCGCTCTTCAACCACCCGCTTAAATCAAGGCTTGGATCCAATCTAGTAGGTAGATTAGTGCCTAACAATGTAACAGCAAAAGGAAGATCGTCTGTAGGATTTGATTTTAAACCAACACATTTTCGAGATTTTTGCTTCCTCATAACTGCGTATTGAATAACGCACGAGTTCCTTCTTTCTTCCTTCTTCAATTTCCTGACACCTGATCTATGCTGAGATTCAATTCGGCCAAATAGCAATATCTTATGCCCCCCTTAGGAGCGAGGTTGCATCAATGACCTTCAAAAATTTTCTTTACAAAACACGTCCGAATATGCTCGTCACTTAATGGTGATCTTTACACAACGAGTTACTTGTTTGTTCTGGCGAGTAAGCATTCTAAGTTTTCTAAAATTTTACGATCAATAATACGAAAATTAACTTTATCGACAGTAAATAATGACGCTGCTTTCATAATTTTATTATTTACCACGCGCGAAGCCTCAGCTCGCACTTTCCTATATCCCTCGCAGATGGCGCATCGTGTCACATTATCATTTCGCGAATTATATTTATGAAATTTCTATGAGTGCTAAACTACAATATAAAAACACTCAATTATATGTTGGAAATTAAATTATGCTAAATTAAATCGAGAATGGAATTCTTGATCCTTGCCCGTTAACGAAAAATAAATCAAAATTGAAATGCGCGAGAGATGAAAAAAAAGGGGCATGGATTTCTGACAGAAATTTTGCGATTATATTTTAAGACCGTTCCAATATCATTTTACATGCGAAGTTCTATCCTGAAAAAAATTTGTATTAATTATCATTTAAACAATATATGATAAAATCTCCTCGACAATAGAATTGACGCAAATAATACAGCAGAAAATAGTGATATCGTTATAAACAGGTATGGATCATAATATAATAAATATCAGCGAGATTAGAGGAGAGTCTCCGATCGATCTCGCCGTTAATGTCACGCCATGAAATAAATAATACGGCCCAAGTAGCCGCGATAGCCCCCCTCTTAAATCACTCCTGTGGCTTTCCTGTATTGACCGAAGTGCTCTAGATACTGCTGTATCGTGTCCATCGGCTGATAAATGTCGTTCATTCGGTTCTGCAAGGTTTACAAGAAAAAAAAAAGAAGAGAAATTAATTTTACATGCGAGGATAAACGCTTCTTTCGCAAGATTACTCAAATTTCTTATACTTAGCTCCCAGCGAGTATTCACCTGTAGATACTGAGGCGCCTGATTGGACACGGCGGAGCCGAGGAATCCCTGCAGAAACTCGCGCATGAGTTCCCACGCGTTCGCCGGCACGACGCAGGGTCTGTACTCGACCTGGGGATCCAAATTAAAATAGTAAAAAAAACAAGAGAAATCGCAGGATTACATCTCGCTACCATCAGATCGTGACGCATGTCGAATCGGCGCGCGATATCGCTAATGCTTATCAAAGGGAAACGACGACAGACGCTCGCGGCGGGAACGCTCGTTCCGGCCGCGGACGGCCGCGGGCGGGATTTTACGACCCCGAAGACGGAACATCCGCGACATGGACCTCGTACGTCTCTCGCGTAATCCGGCTTACGACCGTGTGTGTGTGTGTGTGTATATGTGTCGACGCGGAGAAGAGTCGTGGGAGGAAACAGAACGGTTGTGTAATCAGGGACCAGCGACAAAGAGCCTCGACGGGCAGCGCCGATGAAGAGCGACGCGGCGCTTATGATAATCCGCTTGAAACCGTCGTACGAATAATCCATAAGTAAGCAGAGACGGCGACTCCGAGCGAGTGACGGGTCTGAGACGCGAGGAGCTTCCCCATTCAGATGGAAACGTCAATCCCGAAAAATGTGAAAAATTCGGTTTCGCGCACACACGTTCGTTGGATACTGTCGGCCGTGTTCGGGACGAGAGATCGCGTCTGGATGTGTCAGGATCGGATGGGAATATGTACGGCGATATCGATGTCGGTCTCTCCCGCGTACGTCCTGTTTTCAATTCTCTCTCCGCTTCTCGCTTTCGCCGCGCGCGGCCTTACCAGGCCCCCCCCCCCCC
>VBVQ01001816.1:0-30418 GCA_011636635.1 Tetramorium simillimum | reverse complement strand
AAATCAAGGTATCTGATAAAAACAACAAAATTTTTTTTACATATTTTTTAATATATATTACATATGTATTCTATACATATATCGTATATGTTATATATACTCTAAATATACATATATAATACACACACACATATATATATATATATATATAATATCAATATTAACATCGATTTTAATATGCTTTAATATTAACCTCTTTATTTATTATATTTGCGGTAGCATGCGTGCGTTTCATTTCATCGATAATTTACATGAAAATTCTCTTCATCTGCCGATGTACATATATATGTAATCAAATCAATTATAAACGATTGCAATAATATTAAGTAGAGCCATCAGGGCAATGTATGACGCAACACTCTACAGTGAATAATAATTACAACGTTATAATAATAATTTTCTCGCATATATATTAGGATATTTATTATTAATCTGGTATTAAAATTCGCGGTGCGTTCTAATGGATTTAAAATTCAAATTTAACCCACGCGGACACGTCCTCATTACAATGTATTATTAAAAGTTGGCATGTGTGTGCGGTTCTCTGTATAATTTGTATCAATATCTGTCAAATCTGCAATTAAATGTGATAGAGTTCCATGAAAAAAGCAAACCTATAGATGAATGTAGGGTAATATGCAATTCCAGGAATTTGAGAGTAGTATGATTTAACAATTATTAATAAGGAATTAATCCCGATCAATAGTGTATATATTTAATCGTAATAGTAATAAGTGTAATATATTTAATATAATGTATATAACTTATTATATGTGTGTGTGTGTGTGTGTGTGTGTGTGTGTGTCGATATTAAATAATTATTTTTTATTCTTTAATGCATCGGATTTATTACGATGGACAAAAGACCGAACACACACACTCACACAATAGTGTAGACCATTAAAGCATTTGATAACGCAACGTGAAAAAGAAAGAAACTTAAATGTTTCTTTTCACGAAAAAATATTAAAAGAATACGATATTCTTCTCGCTAGCCACTCCCAGAATTAATATTGCAGGCTTAATTTTCCGTGTTCGAACGGCCGCAGGATCTACGCCATGGCGTTTTTAGGTCAGTTACGGTCCATGACGGCAATATAGTCTCGGAATTTGCAAGCGTTATGGAAATCGCTGCGACAGTTTTACCAGCGATGTATCCGCGATATTTTAAAGTTTACTTGGCGGTATACTTTTGTTCCATATATTTAGAATATTAATTTTCGGTATTCCATTAATATCGCAATTGTTTCCATCAATCTCCATTGCTATTAAAAATTATACGTTAATGACTAAAATTTTGCAAATACATATTGCAGTGTACGGAAAGTGGTTAAATAATTAAATAAATTACTTGTTGAACAAAATTTCGAACCAAATTAGAGCTTAAATTCCACTGACAGACGTATTTGCAAATTTGTTGGCGAATGCATAGAAAATAAAAGAGAAAGCATGAACAACGGGATTGTATTTTAAACATATTGGATGTGTTCTTATTGCATCAATAGTGTCATTCCGCTCGGTTCCTTTGCCAACACGACAGAGAGGCTGATGCGCCGCGAGCGTATTTCGTTTCTACAGAATAACATTACGTATTCACAGATTTGTAAATTTGTATTTGGCAAATATCGGCGGGGATATTTTTGAAATGATAGAATTAGAGAACACTTAGAATAACAAATTGAAAATAAAGTCAACATAGAGTCAGAATGAGAGTCGTCAAACACTGAAAGAAAAATATAATTACTTTTGGATCCAACCACAATTTTATAATATTTCTAGTGATAATTATGATTAACATAATGATACGTATAGTTAAGTTAATCATATTTATTTTTAAAAATATTATAAAATTATGGTTGGGTCTAAAAGTAACTATATTTTTCTCTCAGCGAATGACGCGGATGACGCGGATTTTCTATAATATTGCGTATTCATAAATTCAAGCGAGTTAAGTAACAAGACAATCGCTCGTGCATGATCTCTTTTCATTATTTCCAGCAAAGGGGAAAGATAGGAAGGAAGGAATTAAAAGAACAATTTGTTTATTTAATTTGCTTCACTGCCACTTCTAAAATATGTATATTCCATGAGGTATACTTAATGAAATATGCAGTATTTTTTAACGGTAAAATTTGTTAGAATTGGTATGAGTTTCTTGTGTAAACTTCGTGTTATCGCTTCGAAGCTTGCTGTTAGTATCTGTTCCGGGAGACTTCTTGAGAGAAAGCGCGGTTGAAATTATAAATTATTCTAATACTCGAGCGCTACTCTTTTACGTTTGCGTAGCGAATTCTGAAAAGTCATTTCCCGAAGATGGATAGTGTTATGAATAACGTACATTATTAACCGCGATACATTTCGCATGACGATCGTGTACCTGTATTGTTACACTGCCTTAAAATATTAAATACGTCGCGCGTCGTACGTTTCATTTCGCGGAGCACATTTTCCGTTTCTTCTCTGTTATAAATAGATATGGGGACGTTGTTAACACGATGCGCGGTAAAGTGCGATGTTTCTAAATATCCGAGGGGGGTCGAGATGAGCGTCGCTCATCTACATAGAACTCGAGGGGAAAGAACTACAAGTAAGAATCCGATGGAAGCCACTCAGCTGGGATCGGCCGATCGACTCCGCCGGAGTGCTCGGCCCGGATTCTCGTGAATCCCGAGCGAGCGCAAAATACTTGGCGAAAGGATCGGTAAATGTTCGGCACAGAGTACCCGGCGTGCTTGAAGCCGAGACTCCATTTCGTGCTACCAGCCGAATGAATGTTTGATGCGCGCCGCACGTATGGAGCAACTACAGACACGCATAGCGCCTCAACATTTCAGCACTAACGTACACTTATGCGGGCATACACGAAAGGGTCTTCGTGTATACGCCACGTGTGTGTATAAGAGTGTGTTTGTATGTACTCCTCAAGTTTCACGTAACCTCGAGATTGCGAGCTTCCAAGCTTTCCGAGGTTTCTCGAAGCTTGGAAGCTTGAAGTAACGAATCCAGTTACCGCGCACTATCCACGTATCTCTTATTGTCTTAAAAAATCGGCTACTTAAAAACGGATCGTGATGTTGATAGTATTAAAAAATGTCTCCTTATACTGTTTGCAGTCATCCGGTGAAGATTGTCAGCAGTACAATCTGACGACAGATTAAGTTTAAAAGTGAATTAAAATTTGTCATTTTTGTCAATGAGCAACATTGCGACAATTAAGATGCGTTCTCTATCGAAACATAGAGGGCAAAATAATGATGGCGCATTATAATGAATATGCATTCGTACTCTCTGTGTAGCACTATTGTCACCTGTAACGGGGAATGTACTCGGCCGATGTGTGCATCGAGCTCGTTGTGGAATTGCCCTAGAGCAAAATGGAAATAGGTAGGCGTGGTGATACTGCGAGGGCACCGATATGCGTTCAAATACTCGCGCTGGGTCCGTTCCAAGTAAAATTTAATATTTTTGCTTAACGAGTTCCGTTTTATGACAGCGCCGTCCCAGTTTCCCTAATTGGCCTGCGCAGCATCCATCTTCGTTTTATCACGGTAAAAATCACTGCGAAATTGTGACGATCTTCGGATAACGTCTCACCGTTATTCATGAATATTGACTGAATGATTTCAAGTAAAATCAATATTATATTGCCCTACGCCGCCAGACGACCACGATGAAGTTGTAATACGCTATCTATTTCGAGATATTAGTGATTTATTTAAAGTCGAAACATTATTCGGGATTGATCGGGAGTTATTCACGGTACAGTCAAGTGCACTGAATGCTCATTGATCTTTTCAAGTTAACGGCAGATGCCTGCTAGCAGCCGTCTATTACCATAGGAATAAAATGCTGGACGATTCGAGTGGAATCTCGATAAAAATATCACTTATGAGGCAGCAGGATTCGAGTGGCAATAACGGAATGGAGTTATCCGGTACTTTGCCGTCATTACCCGAGAAATCGAAGATAGACGATCTGCTCACTTTTGTCGCACAATTCTTAAATCTGCCCGTATTTCATCCTGTTGTACGCCTCGTTGACAGAATTTTAAACTGCACATAAATTCGTAACGTATGCATGTTTTACTCACGGTAGAATTCAACATTATCTCTGTGATCCGATTAATTACAACAGTGTGTGTGACTCGTGCGATTTAACACTGACAAAACTCACATTTCGCTCACGTCTCGAAGCATCGACAATTAAGAATGATGAACTTACGTCGAACAACGTAGTTGGTGGAACTTGCAATTAAGTAGATTAAACATAGGCGATCTTTCCTGACTGAACTGACTGCCATTGCGATGGATATCGCATAAGTCATATAAGATACGCGTTCGTAAACGTGACGTGACATACATTCATATATTCATGAGGTTTGTGCGAATTGACACAGACATATACATACATATATGTACATACACATACATGCAGATGATAAACGGCGTGCAGTTAAGTGAACTAATAAAGTGGAGGATTAGACGATGTAGAAAGCGTCGACAAAAGGATGATACTACGTAGGATGTATAAGGACTTTACGCTGGTTCGACATGATAATTATGATAGCTAGTAAAAGCGTCTATACTTTGCAAAAGTCGATAGGAGATTAATACCTCGGAGAGAAGAGAAAGCCAACGCTTCTCTCGGTATCGTGATAAATGGAGGTAAAGCAAAATACTGCATAGTAACGAGCAATTAAGCAATAAGAAACACACGAGCTTTTTCCAAACGCTGATACAAATTTAAACAGCAGCTTGAAATACCGAACTCTTTGTAAATAAATACTATCCTTGTTTCCGTTTCGGTACAAAAATCTTATAATAAAACGTTTACGTGCAAAACTTTAACAGTAATAATATAAATTTTGCTTTAGAGACTTTGACAACCAATAAGTAATTTTTAATGACGTTAATTATCTAGACAATTAATAGAACTTGCAAATTTCTTACTAAATTCTAGACTAAACATGCAAATAGTCATGTTGATTGAATGGCGTGGAAAGTGGCAAGAACGAATGAGGGGAGAGAATACGTACATAATAGCAGTTGAGAAGAGTGGTTGAGAGAAGAGAGGTTGAGTATGCAAACTCGATAGCGTCATGTATCTGCATGTGAAAGTCAATCGGAAATTAATGCATCCTGAACGAATAAATTCGAAGAGATACATTGTTGTCGCGATTGATTAAATAGTCTTAAATTAAAGTTTTATTATAGTTTCATTTAAATATATTTACAAGTTTCTTTTAAAAACATGAAAAACAAAAGGGAGACAGAGAATAAATATACGCAAAAAGTTTAAATTTTGCAAAAGAGGAAGAGAATTTCATAGAACGGAAGAACAAGGCTTTACGTAAGGAGATGTGATTAACCTCATTATTTTAGCTGTACAAAAAATTCGATATACCATTACAAGGTGCAACACCTGTCGGTAATTACAGCCTAACACTATTTAACTAATATGGTAAGGGGATACCTCGCGCTGGCGTCAATTATCCTCTAATCGTCCTACTGAACGCTGAGTTTAATCCAATTAGAGAGGCTACTTGTTCTCGTGCTTCGTGCGGTTTACGCGAATTAGTATTTCGCGTCGAAGCATTTATTTCAGATTGAAAAATATTTACAGCCCCCCGAGTGTTCACACGTGGCGGAAATGGCGAGACCGTTTCTCCCGACGTACATGCACGCACATGCTCGGTTATGCAGTGCGTCGGATGTAACGTATGTGTGATACAGTTATTATGTTTTGCGGTAGAAACGAGTCATGAGGAAAACATATCCGTGGCCGTTGTCCGCTCTAAGAACAATTAGGCATTAATATGCGGACCGTACCGAAATCTCGTTTCTGCATTGTTTAGCATTGCGGACTGTGCGCAAATTGTATAATGCGCCGTGCTTGCGTGCACATATTTTGTGTAAAGAACGTGCACGCCGGGGCGAATGGGTTCTAGTATTAGAGCCGCATAATGTGCGCATCGCACTTATTATACGCGTGTGTGAGTCTTGTTTCTGTGTAATATCTTGCTCTACGTAATTTTCGCTTGTGTAACCGCATATTGTATCTCGCATAGGACGCATATTGTATCTCGTAGGACGCGAAATATCCTTATCACAGCGTGCCTTATGAAAATATCTTGCAGAAAGAAATCGTAAGTTGGCTAAGTTAAAAATTTAATTAACATTAATTTTCAATAATGTATTTTTATGGCGTTCATATAATTTTTTATAGAATTTTTGATAACTTTTTTGTTTGTACACTACGGGATAATCATCGCTAACTTATAACAACTAATGCAAAATAGATTAAATTATGCTTATCCACCCATCTCGTTTTTCTTAAAGAAAAAGGGGAGGGGGAAAGAGAAAGAGAGAAAGAGAAAATAAGACAGAAAATCATTTTACTTGCGTTTCTTAATCTTTCAATTATTAGGTAGGTACACTTTTTATTCGTAAATTTATTCGCAAATTTATGATATTAAATGTAGCATTCGGTTTTCGAGCTGAAACAGACACATTCAATCAACGAAGTTATATCGATATATCCATTGTCGCATAAACCCATGGCTTTGCTCAGCAATTTGGTTTCACTAAGTAGCTACGTCGGCACCTGAATCGAGAACCGAATGCACACCGGTGCACACAACGAGCCGGTGCAACATTGCCTTCCATTTAATGAATTCACAGCTGACTCCTATCGCTGAATTGACATTATCGAATATTCGTTCGGTTCTTTTCAATTTGCACCATTCACGGCGAGTATACCAGATGAACACCTGCACGTGCATTTGCTTTCTTTTACATTTCTTAGTATTTCAGATATAAGCAAATTGCATTTGCTTAAAACACCTAGACTATCAGACTCTTTATTAAAAATGTGCAAAGATTAAAAATTCCAAGACACATTTCATGCTCGTAACATGTCAACGTTCCTTATCATTCGAATGACATTGCGATACTTTTAGCGGTTTAAACGATTGCGAACTTTTTGAGAGGAAACTTGTCAGAAGATACTTAATTGAAATGCTTTTTGTTACGGGCATGTCTTCAATTTAAGGAAATCGCTCAGTCAACTGAGAGTACGTGGGAGCGAAAAATCGCACGTTGGCAAAGGACGCCGCCAAAGTTTCAGCCAGTACATAGGTACATGCGGTAGCAGGCGTCGCTGCGTTTGCCAGCTAGTTACCACGGAGTGCCGCGAAATCAAAACTATCGACGAAACTCACCGCGACTAGAGTTCGCCCGCAAAAGTTGTCCGTCTGCCTCTACGTGGTACGGACGTCCAATTTTCAAGTAGACTCCATCGAAAACGTTCGATTGGTTACATACGTGACACAGGTATCCGTTTTCCCGGAACTTCTGTTCCGTCAGATAGCATATGACACCTCCTTACTGTCAAGTCGTTCGATGAAGTGTCCCCTCAACTATGACGGTGACTACGTGGCGCGATTTTAACTTGTCAAATCGTGCCTCACGCCACGTATTTCCGTGTAGCCTCTGATTTTTCATACACGCTTAATCAGAACTTGAAGTTATTCCCGTAGTTAGACGTACTAATTACCGTTATCCAGTTTGCTTTCGAGACAACATACCGCAAGCCCATTTGTATTCTGAAGATCTACGAGAATATCTAAGCGAATCGCATACAACAACAAGTGTATTAGCGGATAACTGTGACAAACTTACAAACACGCTTGGCAATGTGAATTCCAATAAGCCTTGCTGTCAGTTGCGACGAAGCAGAGAAGTTAGCTAACTATTGCATGAGAAACGCGATAAATGTAAGAAATAAAGGCCCGCGTCGTCGTCAACGAATTCATTAATCACGCTTGTTCTCTTTCATTACGTAGTAATTGTTTTTATTAATTTACTAATAAAAATTATTCGCGATTTCTTGAAAACATAGAAATTGCGATGATTATTTTGCACATTTTGAAGGAATAAACCTTAATATATTTCGATGATGAATGCATAAGCAGATTAGAATCTTCTCTTTTATGCAATAGATGAAATTCGACAAAGTGCATCTCCGTCAAAGAGAAATCTGAATGTGTAAGAGATTATGATGTATAATTGATGTTATGGGCTGAAGGATAAATCTCGCGGTTGCTTCAAGAAATTATAGGAACGCTTGACTGATTTTATTTACCGGAGAAAGCATAGTAAAAGAGAGACCCGCTGTTTACTTCATGCGCACAACTTCCAACGAATAAATGCACTCTTCAGAGTTTGAGTTTGCGTATGTATTAATTCTTTAATATCTTCGTTCTCTCGTTTCTGTCAAAGTAAACTCGGTGAACTGGTCTGATAATAACAGTTAATTCATATGCTGCAACGAAGGATCGTACATGCATTTACATTTTTTAATTGTGATCAATTAATTTTCGATCTTGAAATATACTGTAGCTCTTTGTTATATATAGATTTTATTAAATAATTTTATATAAAAATTAGAATATATTTGAAATTAACATATTACTCGCATATATTATCGCATTTTCATTTCTTCGTTATACTTCTTTATTAGTTCACACAACTTGAATTCTTCGTTTCGTTAGGTCAGTAAAGACGTAGGAGCAAAAGTAAGTTTTCTGAATGAGTAATTGAAGATAAGAAAAGTAAAGAAGATTTACATTTTCCGCAGAATACTATTTCCATTAGTGAGCCATATTTGAATATCGCTTCAGCATAAATTGTTCGCATTAAACGTCGGTGTTACTGGCTGATGTAGATTGATCTGATTATTATTATCCATTAGCATGGCTTAAACAGGCAATGCGACTGACAATGTACCGTCGCAGGAATTTCGTCGCTCTGAAATGTATTTTCGCTATTCGCAAGTAAGAAAAGGGTCAGGATTAAACGATTCAGACCCATACCGCTCTTGTCCTGGATGATGTTCTAATTGCCGTTATCTACTTTACTCGTGAGGCGACACGCTACCGGGTAATTTGTATTCCGGTCTGCGAAGGGACCACAGACGCGCGCGAGAAGAGATCGAGAGGGTGCATCGAGGCAGAAAGAGGAAGAGAAAGAGAGATAGGAGAGAGAGAGAGAGATAAAAGGGAAGGGGTAAAAGACAGGGAATGCGATAAAAGGCGGGTGAGTGCGACAAGGTCGGATAAGAGGGTTGAAGCAAGGCTGCTCAGGGAATGAGGGAACGCCGTAAAGGGGCGACACGGAATGCAGCGCTCACCGTACTTCCGACTATGTTCAATGGCAAAATTATGCGAGTACGGTCGAAACGAGATTCGTCACGAAAGTTCCTCCAGGCTCCTGCCGTGCCGATGGCCATACGGTTAGCAATTCAGTGGATGTTGCCGCCGGAAACTTACAACGTGGATGCGCCCGTGGCGATTTCTACTTCCGCGATTAGCATACCTAACGATAATGACTTCTTGATCAGCTTGTTTATCATTCATTATGCCTGACCACATTTAAAAACAATGCCACGAAATCACATCGGTTTCTTCCAAGGTGGTATTGTTAAAAATATCTTATGCTTTATGCTTTAAAATTACTTGGTTTTTTGTTTCGTAATATATTTCATTTCAGAAGACCTATCTAAGATTTTTAACGAAGTTCTTTATCACTTGAGCGTTTGAATGTGATATCTCGATATATTTTAGGAACATGGCACTTTTTGGCAAAAATATCACGAGAAGTTTCATCCAATTCTCTCTCCTACGGTTAATGCTAGGCGACTTCTTTAAACCCGGGCCATTCACTACACAAATGGGCAAACTTACATAAAAAGAAAAGAATTAATAAATCAGAGATTTATCTCGTACTTATATTCAAGGTTTTTATATGTCCGAGATATTATTTTAAAGCGGAATTAATAATTTATTTTCTGCAATCTAATCTACCATTAAGCTATGCATAATTAAACAAAAAATTAATAAACGCTATAAATAACAGAGAAAGTTTAAATATATGCTATAATTTTTGTTGATTTATGAATATGCATAATACAAATATTTATCATATTTATTAAATTTAGCTAAATTAGTGTACAATCAATGTACACAAGTACGCACATATTAGGCACAGGATATTGCAAGATAATATGTATGAGAAAATTCTTTAAAACAATTTAGTGATATTTGACGTTTTAACATCTACAGCTGATATTTTGGAAACAAAATATTTTTTAGGAAAAATTTCTGCAGTATATAGTACGTATGTATATTAATCCGTTACACTATAAAACATGTCTAACAAGGGAACCGTCGGAAGTGTCCCTCACCGATTTCAATGAGCTTTGGATATGTTGTAGAGCATCAAAAAATATTAGACCCCTATTTTTTTTAGCGGCGTATCTCAACGTTTAAGGGTTGATATAACTCTTCGAAAATAAGGGGGTAAATTAAAAAATGACATTTTTGAAAAATATGAATATACAGTTGTAAAGAGTATAAAATACCGTAAAACTTTTATACAAAACATTTTTTTATATACTCTATATTTTCAAAGATATTCGTAAAAACGAAAAAATCCATTATTTTCAAGGAATTGTTTCAACCCCTAAACGTTGAGATACGTCGCCAAAAAAATAGGGATCTAATATTTTTTTATGCTCTACAACATATCTAAAGCTCATTGAAATCGGTGAGGAACACTTCTAACGGTTCCCTTGTAAGTAACATATTTAACTCGTTTTCTCCAACATTAGCGCGTTTTTTTAGATATACGTTGCATCTAGTAAATATAAATAAAAAAAACTATGGAAATTCATTCAACCTACTTCATTTTCATGCACACGTAATTTCACGAAAACGTTGTTAATTTTCACAAAATCCTGGTACACTGTAGCATCTTAAGTTAAACGCTAACCATCTTATTTCAAGGTAGAAGAAACAGAAAGGCGGAACACGGCGAATTTACTCATGTATTGTGCTGTGGTTGCTGTAGAAGCTTCACGAACACGGCACGTATTTCTGACCGCGGGAAGAATTACGAGTTCGACGTGAGAGAAACTGCCTGTACCGTTGTAAAAACCGTGAAATTAAAAGGCGCGGAAAAAATGCCAACGTAGTTTGAAAAATGCAGTGAAACAAAGCGAGGCTCTTCGTAGGCGACATTGTCCCATAAAAAAATTATGCGAATCCATCAATATCAAATGTAAATTCATTTTTTCGGAAATTTTTTTTCTATCCATTCATTTGATTTATAACTACTTTATCAACGACAGTTGAAACCTGGCATCTCTCAATTAAGCCGCGCATTGAATATTCAAATTTACAGTTTGCGAAACAAAAATCTCGCGTTTGCATTTTTATTTGATACTTTTTGACGAAATTAATTTCTTTCTTTCTTTCTTTTTCTCCTTGTAAATATTTAAAAATTTTTAAATTTATATAAATGAGATATTAAAAAGATGTATGAAATAATATGTGAAGATGTTACATCGAACAGTATATTTTATTTCCAAGCAAAATATGATATAAATATAAAAGTAAAATATTTTTAATCAACCTTCAAAAAAATTATGTAACCGTTATTATTATATAACCGTTTTTATTTATTTAAGTAGTATGAACGTTACGAATAAAAATTTTCTTACAATGCTCGGATTAAACGTTTTTTTAGAATAGTTATGAATAAATTATAATTTTCAATATGTTTTGATGGGCCAACGAAATAAATTATGTAATATGGACGACATCGAAACCTTTTCGTTGTCGAAATAACATCATCGAACATGTTAACCAGCTGCAGCCTCACGTGTAACTGTCAGATTCTGGGAACGCGCGTCTGTCGAGGGCGAATAATTAATACATTCACAATGTTGATTTACGTATAGTGTGTGTACGCTGTGCGCCATTCAATATTCACGCAGCACCGTCAAGTTTGCATCGATAAGTTGTCACTTACGATCGTGCGTGCGTTGCTACTTCTGTGGCAAATGAATTCGCTCGCGTGGCTTGAAATTACACGTAGCGCATGAACATAGAATCAAATTGAATTGAATGTCTAAGTAGAATAAAATGGACCGCCTTTGTTATCCTAATTAACTCATTTCATACACAACTAAATTACTGACAAAGAGAAAAAAATAGAGAAATTTTATGGAGCCGTCTATCTTCCATTTAATTATTATTAATACTTCATAGCGATGTCTATAACAATGTCGCGTAAATGGAAAAATTACAGAGTATAGTAATGATAGTAGGCTATAAATCTGTGTCGGTGTGTGTGTATGTGTGTGTGTATGTGTGTGTGGCCTAAGTTGTAATAAGCTTAGCACAGTAGACACATTTTCGAGCGATTTTCAGAATCCTATTCTCATTAGCTTTTAAACGGGATTATAAAGCTGGAATCACGTTGAAATTCATTTGCCGTTCTCGTTTCACGGTACCGGCGACTCTTTATTCGAGCGTGAGTCGCAATTCCGCCCGTAACACAGGACGTAGAGGAAACAGCCGCTACACGCTGGGTATCGCGACCCAACGTCCAAGACAAACAGTGTGGAAAATGAATTTTTCTGTTATCTTTTTTTTTAAGAGACTCGTTCTGTTCCCCCTTCCCTTTGCGATTTCTGCTGAATTGCTTGCAAATTAACATCCTGGAACGAGCACTATCGGGCGTGAGAGAAATGACCGTCGTCGCAAATATTATACACGGATGAACAGAGGTGGCGGATCTCCACGGGGAAAAAATGTAAAGAAGACCCGTGTGCGCGAGAGAGGAGAATTCCAGTTCCACGCATACGCGAAAACACGGGGAAATGCAGTATTTCATTACGGATTTCGCAATTACACCGTCCATTCGGTATGCCGACGAAATACGGGGGATTCGCGCAGTTAAAAATTGGAAACGCTCTTTAATGTATGCATAATCTGATCTACAGCGTTGCATTAAATTGAGGTCTTTGTATCTCTCTTGAGGCCAGATGCAAAACTGTTTGATTAAATCGTAACTATGTCCCGATGTGACTGTATGATATCGGTTTATTACGTCTGATGTACCGATATTTTCTTTGATGTACCGAGAATCGTACGCGATTTAAGAGACGTACATTGTAAAATATCGACGGAAAAATGGATGAACGACGGGATATAATCCGATTACTCGCTGATTGAACTTTCATAGAGATGCAAAACTGTATTGTATTAAGAGAGAAGTGGGTGATATTCTGGATTGCGCGCCGCGAGAAAGTAATTTCGGGAAGCTGTGCCGTGTTACACGGTCGCCGTGATTCCGCGCAAGTTTCGCGCAGCCAATTTTTCCCGCGCAAACAATGCAAAAATCTATTACCGAAATCCTGTCAGCTTTTACGTCACAAAGCGATTGCTTCTGAAAATTTGACGTTAACATCAGATATCGGCTGTGAAAAGTACAAGAGTATAATATAATAACGAGATAATAGTGATATCACTTATTTCTTAGAACGATTATACCAATTGGCCGTTTTATTCGAATGTTTGATCGATCGCGCATAATTACATTTATATTTAATCACTACATATTCTGCAGTGTAGTTTATGCTGTCCGCTACGTCGATACATGATTAACTTATTGCATAAATGCGCACCATACGCCGCTCATGATAGACGCCAATCAAACAGTATATTATATGTGTTTAAATGCGATATGTATATATGTATATATGTATATATGTATATATATATATATATATATTAACTTTCGTAGGTGTATTACGTTCCCTAATTTTCAAGTTATTAAATTTGTATAAACAGTACATTTTGATTGATTAACTATACAACTTAATTAGATGACCCCGTATCTCATGTTCTTAATAAATATGATACGTAGTTTTACCGTTATTATTCTGCAATTTTGTAACGAGACCGAGTTGTTGTAATACAACGCATATTAGTATTGCTCACGGTGAACGTCGTTAGCAAGCAACGGCTTGAATGCAAATTAAAAGTAAACTGAGATGATTAATTTTATCCGGGCAACAATTACGATGCTGTCTTCGTGCTCCAACACAAACACGAACGTGAACGATTCAATAACTTTGCACAAGTTACAGCTCGTTTCTAAGCAAATCCGAAGATCGTGCATGATAAAATGTCAACAGCGCGAGGAATCAATAGAAGCACTCTGATAGCACTTTGTTATAATTAAAGAAGAGAGAGGTCAAAGAGAAATATACATATAGATTTAGGAAAACGGCTCAAGTGCAACGTGAGGAAAGTAAATGATTAGCTGCAAACGATACCGACAGTCGCATGTGAAATTTACACAGCTTGACTTAAATGCCATGTGACGTTACACGGCAGTGTTCATTCGGGGATCAGGAAACGGTTTGAGATATGGAAATCGATCGACCGCGATACATATATGCCAGAGTTATGTCGTCCCTTGTTCGGCAGGCTTCAAACCCTCGTTGATCCGCGCGTTGAAAAGCTCATAAGCTCCCCGGCCGCCTATGGTCGAATTCGGGCTACATGGCTAACGTGGATTGTCGAGGCCGTTGAGCGAGCGGATAAGCGCGGAATACTGAATGGTTCTCCGTTTCCGCCGAATCGTCTAATCGTACGTACCTATCTCATGCAGATTAAACGGCGAAACGGGATTAAATAGGGGTCAGTGTTGATGCGTCTTTGACAAATCTATATGTTTAAAACTGTAAATTGCATATCGGGAAGATGAGAAAGCGGGAGAGAAAGAAAGAGATTTTCTCGACGATGATGGAATAAATCTGTTAAGGAGGGCATTCTTGAATAATCATAATTGATTTATTATTTTAGCCGCGGGCATCAAACTACTCGCTGAAAGTTAGTTCTTTTATTAGACTTGATGCAATTTTGACACATGATGGGTTTGACAGTGTGACATTATGAAGTTACAAACTTGTTACAAAACGGTGATTAAATTTAGAAACTTGCGAATAATCTAATATATGATAAACTTAAATAAGTTATGATTAAATATGGTGTTATCCTAGAAAGTAAAGGATATTGGCATACGTTGCATAATATTTGACATATTGCATTGGACACACACATGTACAATAATTCATCTTCATTCCCTTCAAATATCGGGATACATTTGGGGAAAGCAAGTGGGACGTGCTAAAAGTATTGGACTATTAGATTAGAAATATTAGACTTGGGAATGAAACAACGCGGAACGACAAGGTCTAGCATAGGGTCAATCACTCACGAAGGCTTCACTCCAGTTTTAGACGTTGATGAATTCTCGTTCACTAAAAGGTACACGGCCCGGTGACGCATGTGCGCGCGGAAATAACTGCGTATCGCGTGTGTGTAGACACATACACAGGCCAAAGGACGCAAGAGGATAGAGGGCGGCATGATTAATCATCCAATCTTTTGACAAAAAGCGAAAAGCTCGTCGGATTTTTGCAACGGCGGTGTCTCCTCTGCCCGTCAGGAAAAACGGCTGAAAACCAGCTGATAAAATGCTCAGGGGCAACAACTTTGATTTGTTTATAATTGAGGCTATTTTGCTCGCGACAACACGAGAGAAAAATTCGTATTTTTAGTGCCGAATTTACATATCGGAATTAAAAATGCTTACAGCTGATGAATATTTTGGATAGTAATTGGATTATCACGTCGTTTCTTTCATGTTGCACTTTGTTGTCACCAAACGATCAATTTTTGTCGTTTTGACATTTTGATTAATTATGAATGTATTCTGATTCAACAAATCTCTGTCAAACTTTTGCAAAGCCTCTTCCAACTTATCAGAGAAATACATGTAGTTTGAAATTGAACAAAAGTAATATAATACTAAAAGAATTAAATTGTAGGCCTGAACGTACTGAGAGAGAGAAGTATAGATATTTTTGGCCTCAATCATAATTTTATAATATTTTTAACTTTAAATATAATTAATTTAACTATATGCATCATTATGTTAACCATAATTATCGTTAGAAATATTATAAAATTGTGGTCGAGGCCAAAAGTAACTATATTTTTCTCTCAGTATGGAGATGCATCTATGTGTTGTTTACCATCGTGCGGCGTCTTATCCTTCAAGGGAAGAGACGTTTAACAGGCGAAAATTGGCAACAGGGGACAAAGTCAGCGATCGAGTTCAAGTTCCTCTATCGCTCTTGGTCGCTTTGACCTAGATGATTGTAGACAATTCAATAGTTGGACGTACACAACTGCCTCTCGCACACGCGCACGGAGTAGATTCTCTTCTGCCAATTCGGTTGCTCGAAAACTCGAGCTCGCGCTTGACTTTTAAAACTCGAACGTGTACTTGTTCTCCGGGGCGCCTAAATCGAGCAAGTTCGAATCGCCGCGAGGACGAGTTCTGCGCCCTCGACATTTCCGTTCAGATGGTTAAAATCTCGTACAAGTTTCCGTCCTCGATTTCCTGCACATCCGTTCGTGTTACCTCGTTGGCTCAACGGAACGTACAACTGATTGTTCGTAATAAATTGTCCGTGACATCAAAGGACAATTTTATTGTTCAAAAATACCAGTTCTCCGAAAAGCCATGGCTAACAACATTTTACGGATAATAAGCATAGATTTATATATAAATGTTGGCATAACGTATAATGTCGGAAAGCTTAGATTTATTCGATTGTTCTTTTTTTGCGGGATTAAAGTTCATAAATTATAGGTGCAGGCTTCGCATTATGCCAATGTGCTTTGTGTTTCGACCTAATTCATCACAGTTTTTGCGGTTAAAAATGCACAAATATGAAATTTGGTGTATCTTTCTCAAACAACAGGAAGAACAACACTGTTTCCGTTTTCCGTGTTTTTAGTTTTGCATAACGGTATTTTTTGATGCATATTCTTAAAAATGTGCTTCGTTTACAGTAGTATATATAGTGTATATATATATATTTTTTTTTTTACAAACGTGCCATGTATTTTTAGATAAAGTTCTCGCGTATAATACATAGCTTTAAACAGGTTTAAACTCTTCCGCTGAAAGCTATTCGTGACAACATGATTTTTGTCACAGATAAAAATCACATTTCTCTCAATATAGTTATGCGACAGATTTCATAACTGTACATATTTTAGTACATATTAGACCAACATATCGTGTGTTTATAAAATACCGCATAACAATTTTTTCTCGGTAAAAAATTGCCGAGAAGATCAAAATAAAGTTATAAAATTTTTGTTGCGTTTTATTTTTCACGTAATATACTATCATAAACTTTTCAAAGTTTTGCATTTATAAAACTAACATTGCATCATGTATAAAAACAATTGATTTTTAATAGCAAAATAAGAGATGCACGTAAAAGCAACAAATTAACTTTTTCATTAGATAAACTAGCCGCTATCTAAATAGCTGAAAATCATGCGTGCGTGAAAAATACAAAATATTTTACCTTTGATGAATTGGCCTTAAAATTGAATGGTTTCTCAACTGCGCTTCATCCAATCCAACTGCTGATTTTGAAAGTTTCGGCTACTTCATATCTTCCTATTCGAAAACTTTTTAAACAAATTCACGCATTGATCACTCAATCATGTTCATGTTTCTTTAAAGTCTTATCTGTTAAAACTTTGCCACTACATCTACATTTGTCCGCAAGCATTTGTCCGCCCCTCAGTAATGTAGATTAACTTCAAATTCAAACAGCTGGAGTCCAAGTTCTTTCTCGTAGACGACGATTCGCACAGCTTTACGATCGACTTATTTTGATTTAAACGGTACTTTGTCTTGATGAATGTCTCTCAACCGAGAACGAATATTTGCACAAGAATAATCTATCACCTGGTCACCAATGTTAATCAGAAACTACATTGTTCGTTAAACACAAAACTGAAAAGTGCATGCCATTCGTCAATATACTCGTCGCACTTCTCTAATCGTTTGTTTTAGCACATTTAATTTTCTCATGAGACCACCTTGTAATTTCTTCGCGCCATTTCTTACGCTAAAATATTTATGGGCAGCTTGAAATTAACTGGAAATGCATTTTTACGATCGAGAGAAAGAGAACGGGAAAGAGACTTAGCGCGAATGTCGACAAAGTCAGCTATTAATTCTCTGATAGGGAAACACGTGTACCTAATGCGCTACTCGGTCCCTTACAAGGTGAGAAGCTTTTCCTAGCTTTTCGATGCGTTAACAATCGCGCCGCGTTATTCGCACCACCGTGAAAGAGGGAGGAGAAGTGGCAGTGTGAAGAAAAGGAGAGCGATCGCCCTTTCGGAGACACCGTGATCTCACTCGTGTGGTGTAACGCTCATCGCAAGGGGCGCGGCGTAACTGAGCTCGGCAAACCAACCCTTGTTCTCTGTCTCTGTCGGTGCCTCCCTCTCCGGTGCCAACCTCGCTCTATCGCTTCTCCGCCTCACCCCTACAGCCACGTTTTCCCACTCTCACGCAGTCTCCGTACTTTCCTCCGCTCCCCTTCTAACGCGATCTCTTCTCTCTCATACGGTTTTTCCCTTCCTTTCCCTCTTCCCTCATCGCGCTTTTCTTCATCTCGCTCGATCTCGTATTGCGACACGCGACGCCTTCGTCCCTCCTTCACATTGCAGCTACGAACTTCCGATTCTTTTTTTTTTTCAAGCTAATCCATCGTTGAACCATGCAGAAACGGAAGACTAGGAAGAAAGTGTGCTAGCATACTTCTCTGCAATGTATTTCATCTCTTTTTTGCTTATGCTATATGCTATACTATATGTATGTCAAGGTTTTGTCTTTCGTTCAAGTGTTCTTTTATCTTGTCAATGTCTCTCTGTCGTCTAATACTATCTATCAATGAAAATTACATTAAATAATGCGATTTACATATTTTTAACGACGATTACTTGCGGAGATGCAATCTCCTACGGAATGAGCGTAATAAACGGAGATCAAGGGACACGGTTGCAGATTAGAGGTTCATCCCTGTCCGTGATTAATCTTTTGTCAACTTGGTTGGCCGTCTATATCTATGAAGCAGAATCCGGACAGAGTCGATTGGCTCGTGTATCCATTTGCATGCTCTGTGAGAATATTATACGAACGATATAACATTCCTATTTAAATGCGCAAGCAAGGACCGGCGTCGCCACGTATGAGACTACATATTTAATCTAAATTAGATTACGTCCATGAGAGTCGCGTTAGGCAATCTTGTTTCGCGCTTCCGCGTTATAAATGTTGCTTTATATGTGGCCGTGGGACGAGAGAGATAGGATAAATCGTATAGTTATTGGTAACCGCATGCCCATTAATCTCGAAGGCATGTTGGTTCGATCGTAGAGCGAAATATATGTATTCTTTTCGGTCTTTGGCGAGATATCTGGCGAATGAAAATCTAGAATATCACGATGGCTGACGTACAAAAGCAATTCCGTAAATTAATTTGAGAATTCGATTGGTGTTCATCGAGGCGCGAGACTCATCGACTCGAATTAGACTATTAGCATCAGCGTTAATACCGAACTTTAATCGCATTCCTAAAATGATGACCGTGTGTATGAAATGACGGTTGCCGTGCCGCGTAATACGTAGTGCAATATAATACACTATATGTAAGTATGTACCGCGTCAGCGAATGTATATTGATATACATAATATCGAGTATCTATTCGAAAATAAGAATTATTTATTCGTTGATATATCCGCGCGTTATCCTATCGACGCGCGTAGAGACGAATTTAGGAATTATCTGCATTGAGAATAGGATTGATCTTTGTCCGCAGATGAGAATCAAAGCAGACATGAGTAAAATTTGATTTTATAAACAATTAATAAACTTCCGCAACCATTATTGTCATAATGATGGAATTCATGTAACAATTATGGATATAATATAATAATAGAGAACTAAATTATGCGATATTAATTCTAATATACCCGTAGGTTGCTTATAATTCAACGAGAGTATCCACAAGGAAAGCAACATTATCCGTACAGCAATAAACGTAATCTCTGACAGGATATTTAGAAATTTAATAAAATACATTATCGCAAATGTTATACTTTCCAGCATATTTGTATCATGTTCAGCAAATTCAAATTCCAAATTACATTTACAAAGCTGTAAAATTTTCCTTGAATTCATTATGTAGAATATGTAAAAATCGCTAAAGTTAAAGTAAATTTACTGTTGACATTTGTTGTCGCAATTACTGTTTGTAAATCATAGCTGATTGAATAACGATTGAAATGTACGTTGTACTATTACAACTCTCAACTCTTTATTTTCCGTGATCTAATATACAAGATGGTGCATCTGGCAGAAAGTAGATATGTACTTCAGTTCGCAAGAACTAAAGTACCTGCCGGTTTCGATAGTAAAATTTCAAATTTCGCTATCCCACAATAGCTACGTCTACATAAATATTTTATGTTCTTGGCGAGGATGTTGGCAACGAATACTATTAGGGAACGCGTACGAACGATTGTTTCAATAACTTTTCTATCTTCGCAAAATTTGTAAAATGAAATTAAATATTTATAAAAGATTAAATTAATTATAGTAAATGTAGCTGATATTTCTTCAGTAGCAGATTTCAGTGGATAAATTCTTTAATCTGAAAATTATACAATTATAATTTTTAAACAGTACAAGCAAATTCTAGAAACAGGTTTGCAGAGAGTATGGTGTTAGAAATTTCGAAAATTGGATCGTGCAAGACAAAAAGACTAAAAATGATGAGGGACAGTTGGTCCACTGAGAATATACGTTTGTTCTCTCTTTTTCTCGATCTTCTATTGGCACGTGCATCACGGTACGTGTCGATAAGAGTTCGAAGGCTGCAGTCCATGATCTTCTATCGTGAAAGACGTTCAACGTGTTCGGGATAGCAAGAAACGAGCGATTTAGCTTCGCAAAATATTGTAACAACATGACTGTAACGTTTAACAATCTGTCAGGTATTTGACAGACTATTCATTTAGTATAATCATTTTTATAGTTTAATGATTTCTTTTCGGAAGTACAAATTTTCTTAATTTTATTCGCGTTGTTGCTTTTTTACTTTTTTACTCTATTTATATGTATAATTATTTTATGCAATTATTAAGAATTGGAAGCTATGGAGATATGATCAACAAATTAATAGTATTGGCAAACATTATTTACAGAATAATCAAATTTATGTAAAGATAAGAGATGAAAAATTGATATGTAATTATTATTTACAATTTTGTATTGTATAATATGAATAAAAGACAAAATTTTGTTTAACGATTTAGTATATTAAACTGTATAAGTATGCGGAAGTGCGAATTTTAATTACCAGCAACAAGCCGCATTTACATATTAATATCGTGGGAGTTATGAATAATTCAATAGCACAGCATAATTAAACAGTACAAATATTCCATGCTTGACGAAAGTGTAACATTTGTTTTATTTACGAATGTTGGCAGAAAATAAATGTCGGCGTTATTATAAATTTTCTTATTTAAATTTTCCTTTTTTTAAAAACAATAATTTTTTAGCTTTTAACTTAAAGAATATTATAAATATAAGAATGTCTTGTTTAAAACTCGTAATAATAAATTAATTATATTAACGATAATCACATGTCATCAAGTTAAACGTATCATTATTCATTTTGGAAGATGATTAATGTTCAAGTGACAATTTTCTTTTCATCTGATATCATCCGTGAAAGAGCGATCTTAGAAACGACATTGTTCCGGGACATGTAATAATTGCTTTTCTCTTTTTCGTTTCCTTTATATTTCTTTATACTCGTATCTAGAATTTAATCACTGATTTAAGTTTTATTTTATTTGTCTTTATATATATATATATATATATATAATATCAATTTATTAATACGACTTAGAAAGAAAAAATATTTGTTTTTTTATTGTTCCAACATTTCTTTTTTTAAATCAGCTTTAATAACTGACTGCGATATTTACAAGCTGATTGTCAATTATGCGATATCATCGTTACACGAAAATATGGATTCTTAAGGGTCATTATGTATGACAAATCGTTATTTCTGACCCTACCTTTACCTCCGCTCTCCCTAGGCCCTTTCTCCTTGCCTTTATCTTAACAGGTCATAACTGCTCCTGCTCTCCCTTATATTATTATGGAATCTTTAACAGCATGGTAAAAGCGCATTAAGCGAACATTTTTAATAATTGCGTGTTGAGGGTGCTGGACGCATGTCTAAGAGTAGTTGTATTTTTATTTTTATTTATGAGATTAGTTAGATAAAATCTACTGAAGAGAGATAGTGTAATTGATAATTATAGAAACAATAAAATAATAATATTGTATTAAAATGTAACAAGCGTGATTATAAATTTTCGTTCTCTTTCACAAATCAAGGGTTATCTTAATGTCTTAATCACAATCCTTTTTGGACGGTTTTAACTATATACCAATTTTATAATTATGTACTTGCTGTTATAAATAATGGTATGACTTCCGTTTTAAAGCTCGATGCATGTTTGAAAAGCCCGAAGAAAGTAAATAAGTGCTAAAAATCTCAGACGAGAAATTCAGTCTGAACGAAAACCAGATACTCTTCTTCCTCTTTTTCTCTCTTTTGTTCTCTAAGTACTTTATAAATATTATTCCACTCTTTTCAGGATAAGAAATTAAAAATACATATTGAGTTGTCAATGCACTACCTTTCATAACGATTACACCTCTCATAATATTACTTCATTTATGAAGGAAATGCTGTAAAAAGATAATACTCTACGGAAGAGCATTAAACTCTTTCTACGTGGAATTTTCTCAGTCCGGAAGTCTTTCGCGAAGATTTCCATGAATTGGCTGTCTAATTGTACAAAATGGAAAATAAAAATTCGCATCGTGTACAACTTTGGCAATCTCGATCAAAAGAGTTGAAGCGACTTATCGAGCATTTATCAGACTTCCGAAGAGTTCATTCCGTATATAGAGAGTACTCTCTGTCGCCGTTCGTAAGAGCACACTGGCAAACAGGATCTGCCGTTCGAATTCTAGCTTACTCATCGGAGCGTATATAAATCGTTCTGAAAGCTCTTTATTTGAAGCTGAACCACTTCTTTTTTCCGTTTCACAGTCGCAGCTCTTCTTATTCGTATCTCTCGTGTCGTCTCATTATTAATCAATAATTTGTCCTTAATGACTTTCCTTCATGATAGAAATTTGCTGTGTTCAGAGACGTTTACAGAGACGTTTGATGTACACACCCTCTGTAAACTGTTGCATGTTTTATGAGGTTTGCAGAAATGTTCTTTAACTCACAATAGATTTTCATAGAACGGCGTTTAACACGTGTAATACTTGACGAAGCGTTTCAGTAAAATGAGTGGCGACATATGTATGTTACATATGACAACGTACGTATAGGAATTGTATATATTTTTATTATTTGTTGAATAGTCTCGTTACATATAACAAACATTTCATTTAATTCACTTTTAATGCGCGACTCAAATTCTTTTTACTTCTTTTCGAGCTGGCAACTTCATAACTTCGCCAACGCTGAAATGCCATTCCGATGGAAAATTCGAGAAACTCAGTTCGTATCTCAAGAGAGGATTTCACGCGGACTGCCAATGTCAGATATCGAGGTACATGAATCAGAAAAGCATTAAAATTTTCCACGGATGCGTGATCCAGGCACTGTGAAACTGCTGTGCGCTTAATTTTTTGAAAACATGCTAATCGTCTGCTCTTTTTTTAATGGACTATTTATCTGCACATATTGCACTATGTGTGCCCTAACAATGGGTCTGGCATAATCAAACGATCTATTCACGTACAATTTATATTCAAGGACTATTAATCATTGTCACTAACATATTACCGTGCAGTTACCATTCAATCATCTTTCACACGTTAATCGAGGAACGCATTTTATTTTTGACCACTTGCGAATGCTCCCAGTAGTAAGATCCGGGATAAATCCGCCGTCGGCATCTACAGACGAAGGCATGTTAATGTCGCGCGGCGATCGATTGACGAAATTCTGCATCCTTACGTATCGAGAATTTGAAATCGGGGTAAGGCGGCTCTCGCGGCACTCACTAACGACATTTCAACGACAACGGCAGCTTCGCTGGGCTCTATTCTCCTAGATATCGGCGCGATATTAAGTCGAGCTAAAACGGTTTATTCGGCTAATGTCGTATTTGCTAACGTTCGCGCAACGAAATATGTCACGCGCACTTATATTCCGCTCGATACTCGCGTCAGCTGAGCGTTGACGATAAGAAGATTAACACATCTGTTTACATCGCGGACGTGTATATAAAACTTTGTTTCACTTGTTACTTGTTGATGAGACAAATTCGACACCAAGAGGATTATCATTCGTTAATAAGTGACATTCGAAATTGAGGGACATATTGGCTGTTCTCCCTTAAGTAATTTGCTGCAGAATTGTAAATTACATGGATGAAATTTCAAATAGCGCAACCTCTAATCATCCTTGAGTGACATAAAATAAGCGAGAATTTAAGTAGTGCAACCTCTAGTTCTCGCCTGACGTGCTCTAGGAGGAAAAAAAGTGATAGATTAAACTTTGCTGATTGCATGGAGCAACTATCTCTTCCAAGAGGACTGGAGCTTATCTGGTTGAAAATTACTGCCGACGAGGCAACTCGCCGCGAAAGCGTCTCATCCAATGTCGCCTTCGTACTCGGGTAAACTCTTAATGATCGTACTCCGTGATTCGTCCACAATCTTGTATAAATACGCGCACACACGAGCATCCATACGTTGTACCTACGTACGTACATACCTCTAGGTGAACATACGTACAAACACGGGAACTGTCCTCGACTTCGTTTTGTTTGTACATTCGCCTCGTATACAGAGGCGACCAAGTGCTCCAGAGACCCGTTGAATTTCCGCACGTTCCGTTCAGTTGCTGAAGGGAACATCCGACGGCCCGTCACTCTGTCTTATTGAACTATCTCACTAGCTCTCCCCTTATCTCTTCTCAGATCCTTCCTTTCCTTCCGGTTATACCTGATTAAGATCTCTCTCGCGCCATAACTTGTATTTATATAAGATTCTCTCAGCTCTTGCCGGAGAGGAAGACGCGCGAGGAAGAAGTATAAAAACATAATGCCGTATATGTAAAAAGCACGCTATTTGTAAATGGTGGAACGCGTATTTTTCTTCGGTCGAGTTCTCTCGCTGCTCTACCACGACAAATAATCATTATGTCTTCGATATACATGTATGTACGACGTTCTGACATCAATTCGCCAGGTTGATCGAATTGTCAATGAGATGTTTTCAAAGAACGGAGAAACACGGCAGAGTACTCGTGCTCGAGCGCTTCAATTTCAATTTCTCTTGCTACGTATACAAAGCGACAAGAGTTCTGCACATACGCGATTGAATGTTTCGATTTAAATATGTTTAGTGACCGTGAAAAATTGCTTTGTGGATGGCATCACTTGTTACGCGAACCTACGCGAGGGAAAAGAGAGAAAATGTAGATTATTACAGAGAGAGGAACAGAGAGATCTCGCAAATATTATCACACGTTTTATATTGCATACGGCGCCTACAGTGATATTGTCTCAATTTTGCATAACGATACTATCGTGCTCTCGAAGATCTAAAATATATATCGAAAATGTCCCTTTTTTGGTGCGAGGCATTTAAATTGCCTTGATGTTTAAATTTACCTTTCTCGTTCCTATTTGTTACGTTTCGCTCTATCCTACGACCTACCATGATAGTTTTCTAACCCGATGTGATTGAACACGGATAAAGTACAATCCTGTCAGCGCGATGGAATAGCCGAACGATCTCTCGACAAGATCCATCTAAGGAACAGAGCTACGGCGAGAGGACGTTGTACCAAGTGATCCAATTTCCAATTCCATTAGAAGGTAAGCAACGCAGGAAGCTCCGTGCACACACAGGGCAACTTCGATTGCATTCTACGGCTCGGCAGGCGTTGTAAAGAGCATTGGGTGAAATATCAGATGCGAGAATATGCGAGACATTACCCGTATATTCGTGTCATCCGCTGCGCACAAATCGCAGGATCAAAAGATAGATAGATATTAGGAGCGACGCTGGATTTTTAGACCAATCGTTAATTTTCCTCGCTACAGATTTCTTGAAAAATTAAATTTAGGACATAAGATACTCTTTTCTTTCAATTAGAGATGTCAATTTCAATTCGATTTCAAATCAGTTATCGAAAAAATTTTCTTACAATTTCGATATTTTAGTCGTTTTCAATCTGTATTACTGTAACACGTGTTCTCCGGTATATAAAAAAAACATTCTCTACATTTTATTAAGCGATATGTTTATCACGAATGCATGACAATCTTCGGACGTTGTATAGCGAAAGCGGGAAGATATTCAATACTTGTTATGGTGTGAATCGGATGAGGTGGATGAATGGCACTTGGGCAAGATCTATCTAAGGCTCGACGAGATGCGAGAGAAAGAGCATTGTACGCGAGTGATCCAATTTCCAATCCCATTGCAGTATAAACAAGGTATGAAGCCACGCGATACCAATAACACGGATCGTATACCTCTTTGCGCACTCTCCCATAACTTCTTATGACATTACGAATATATGGCCCTAGATATTGTTTCAGTTTCCAAATAGTACCAACTCTCTTCTCTTTTTTCTTAACATGTTTGAGATAAGAATTTTACGTACGCACTTATTTTATCATACCGTACAAGATTTATTAATTATACTGCAAACAGTTAATTAATTAATAAAAGCGTTGGTTTCGCGTTTGCATTACAGTGTTTTATAAGGCTCTGATGAATTTTTAGAAATTCTATTTTGTTAAAAGCTTTATAATTATGATAAAATTAAATTTACGTCTACAATCGTACTCGATGAATCGCATTATACCATTTAATTAAATGGTATAATGAATTAAAAACGGGAATTTTTGCTCACAATAACATCTAGTTTTGTCGATTTCATTTAGAAAGTTATGCTTCGTTCGTGTTCATTCAACCGTCAGCGCTCCGTGTTCCGCAACGCTCGACAAACGAAGCTAATTCCAATAATCTGCTACAAACGGATATCCGTATCGAACGTGAATGACAAACAATTTTTCTATAATTGTTTAAAATTGGGATATTCGCAAATAATATTGCGCGCGCACTTATATTTCCATTTATTTCATATCATCGGGTAAGAAAAAAAGAATTCAAACTTGAATAAATACCATTTTCATTAATCCATTTAGTGTCAACTTGTCGCAGAAATTAGTAATTTTATAATGGCGTTTATCATGGGAAGATAATAATATCGTGAGTGGCACTTAAGCGTTATAAGTTAATAGTCTCTCTAATAATAGTCTCTCTAATAATGCGCGTTTAATGCGCTGTTAGTCTTCAACAACTATAGACGTCTTAAAATACAATTAGTAATATAATTTCATTCGCGATAACGTTTAACGAAACGTGCGGCGTGTGCATGGTTTGAAGATAATACAATGAAAGAAGTAAGTAGTTGTAGGAGTATTCCGCAGAAATAATACAGAATAATGAAATAACTGATACATCAAATCGATATGATCGAAATAATCGTAATCATTGGACATCGACTCGATAGGCGGGCAAGGGAAATAAACATTTCTCAGCCGGTTGTCAGAAGCACCAACGTCTCCCTCGGCATAGCGGCACTCTCGCGTTGCTTTGCGAGTTAATAGCCCGTACTTTCAGCCCGTAACTCCAGAGGCGATCTAGATAAAGCTGCTTTATGAAGCCAACGGCCGTACACCGTTGCCCCGCAGTCAGTTGCATAACGCGCAACGTCGTGCGTCGCGCTGTCGAGTGCGCGTTCCAACAATACCTGCGAACGAATGGTGGTGCGTTCTGCCATCCCTTGCCTTCTCCGCTGGTACACGAGCTCTCATAGTCGCTTGCACGTCCGCCGGGTCAACTTAGGCGCGACCATGGGCACTTGGAATATTTTCTACCGCCGGAATAGATTGTCCCGCTATAAATTTCGCAGCAAGCGAGAACACCAGGGCATCGGTGCACAGAAAAGAATTTCAAATTTAGTTACAAAACACTCAGAAATACGTGAGTCGAGGAAAGACACTTCCAGGCACATTTTACGCTTTGTTACATATTTTTATTTGCAAAATTGTCAACGCCGTTGTACACCGCAATTTATGGAAGAATTATTAAACAATATATAGCATAAGCAAGGGCCGAGTATTAAAAATTGGAATATAGCCTCGAACCTAGCTGGAAACCACTACTACTCTGATAGTTATTAAACGTGTATTTCGCGTGCGCGGGATTAAAATTTTTTTATAAATTTTTGAAATATACCATTATATAGGAAACATTTGTATTGCGGCTTCTGTTTGTTCACGAAATTTGCAAATATACCTGCAATATGGCTAGTAGACCGTTGTATTTTTTCACTTCTCCATCATTCTTTAACTGAAATGTCACTATATGAGTATTTTATATTCATTTTGCGTATCTGAAAAAATAGTTTTCAGACAAAGCAGTGCGAAATATTTCGTCACATCTCGATTATTTTCATTTTACAGCGACATTAACAATGAATACGAATCTGCCTCTTTTTTAACGTCACGATAAAGCCGTTATTAGATCCCGCAGTAACGACTGGATATCATAATAACAGCATTGATTCATCTAAAGTCACGGTGCTTTTGTGAACTTAAAACTTCTCGTGGTAATTATATGCTGGTTTATGCGTCGGGGAGGCACCGCGAAAAATTGCAGTCATTACACCGACCCATTCTCTTTCATTGACCGCCTTCGATCCCGCCTCGCGTCTAGCCGCTCTCGTTTCCGCCACGCTCCAATTTGCCTATTATTTTAGTAATTGCAATTGCACCGTACGTATATGCGGCATGCAAACCTTTTTGGCTTTCACTGCCCGGGCTTGCTGTAGATCAAATGCGTAATAGTGAATAAACCTCATTTAATGAAATCTACAGCGTCGAGAGGTAACGCCGATGTCGAGCATAATAGACGTGAATATGAATCCGGTTTTCTTCGACAAAGATCGAATTGATGAAGACTGACGATGATTTGCGTACGCTCGCGAGTAAATGCGGAGCGGAATGAAAATTGAAGAGCGAGAGCGAAACAATACGAATAGATAAAAGTAATTCGACGTAGTGAGTAGTGAGAGAGAATGAAATGAAGACATTGCATCGTGGAAAATGGTGCGTGAAATGGACGCAAGATAAATCGAGTCTCTGTTGGCATATGGATAACGACATGTGATGGCGAGTTTGCAACGTATATACACACGATATGCAAAATCATGTAAACAGAATATTTAAATAAAAAAGAAAAGAGAGAACATTTCAAGGCAAAATAGGAATTAGCGTATAGTTTTCCTTTTTAATACATATACAAGTAATTAAAATGAGCAAAAAGTATTCTTTGTAAAATAATTTATTAAGCCCTTTCCAATTGTACTGCAGATTTTTAATTATAGTTTTATTATTTTAAGTATTATTGCATTTCGAGAATTAATTGTATAATTTAAATTTCAAGTTTTTAGTTCATGACGTTGAAGCTTATATTTTTCATATTTCACATATGATGGATGTTTTAAATACCTGTGTTATAATCACTAAAAAGGTAAATTCATTTTGCATTAGCTCTTTTCCGTATTTTCATGCAACTTTTATGCAGGCACTTTAAATAATAACGAGATATTTCAACTCGTATAATCACGATACTGTAAAAGGGGTCTCTCTTCGTGAAACATATTCTAAAGGTGTAACGGACTTTCGATAATAAAAAGTGGACTATTTGACGAAAAATTTTTGCTCAAGAAGAGATGCTGATTCTAAATTGCATCTGCCGATGAATTTTCATCCTGTTCATATTTTACCTTTTCGAAACGGATTTATGTCAAAGAGTCTCATTTCACGAGATTATATGTATATATGTATTGTATATAAAAGTATATAATATACCTATAAGTATTTGTTTCAATATTCTATAATTACTGTAGGGAGACAATAAACGTTAAGTGAAGAGCATTTTAATTTAATCCGCGAACTCGATAAAATCCCAATACGGTCCTCGTTAATATGTCAAGTATTTTGTACATTTGCGGGCCTTTTGAATCGTTAATAGATTAGTTTTACTTTGCCAAAGAGAACATAGTGAATTTTGATGCGAAATTTTATATTTACTTTTGCCTCGGGTGATAAAAATGTGATAAAAATGTATTAAAAAGAGAGAATTAATATCATACAAAATATATTTAAATAACAGATCATTTATTGCACATTTCAATCTGTATAAATACTATTTCCTGCTAAATTAATGAAACAAGAAGATAAGTAAATTTAATTACATGTAGGGGTAAACGGACAAGTGAGTGACCGAATGTCGAATTTGGAGAATTGAACATGAATTACTAAAAAATATTTATTTATAGCATAAAATCAAAGTTTTCTATCATGTTTAGGGTTAATTGAGATTCAGTATTTATATAAATAATTATTTTTTCTTATCAAAATTATTTATAAATCAATTATAAAATCTGTTATACGCAATAGTCTAATAAATGACCGTATAT